>PVIY010022816.1:0-40230 GCA_004026745.1 Myrmecophaga tridactyla | reverse complement strand
TCCATGGAAATTCCCCAGGAATAGTCCACGTGCAGGGGAAAGGTGAGGGTCCCGGCATGGGCTTGTTCCAGCTGCCACAGACAAAGGCTTTGCAATTCAGAGGGCCCGGAACTCAGTGGAGAGAGAGAAAGGGTCAGGGACCCACCCTCACTCTCCTAGACCTCACCAGCTCCTCACACTCCTTGTGCTGCTTCTTCCTGGCCAAATCCAGAGCTGTCTCTCCTGCTTCGTTCACTGTGGGGAGTAATGCCAGGAACCATGGTCAAGGTCAAAGAGGCATTGTAGCTTAGAGGTTAAGATGGACTCTGGAATCACATTATCTGGGTTTGAACCCTGGCTCTGCCACTTCCTGGCTGTGTGACCTTGAGCAAGTTACTTAACTTTTCTGGGCCCTAAGTTTCTTATTTATAAAATATATATGATACTTATATAACTACCTGATGGGGTTGTTGTGAGGAACTAAATGAATTAATTCATGTAAAGCTCTTGGCACATTGCCAGGTACATGTTCAACAGTAAATGTTAGCTATTATAATCACTATTATTATTCAGATTCAGCTAATATTTATTTGGCTAGGTACATTTGAAAACACTACTTCCTTTTATCCTCTTAGCAGTCCTACTGGATAAGTAGAATTTTCCCCATTTTGCAGATGATGAAGCTGAAGTTCAAGCAATGAAATAACAAACTCCCAAGGTCACAGATGGTCAGAGGTGAGACGGGATCAGAACCCAGGTCTGTGTGCAAAGTCCCTGCTTGTTGCTAGCGCTTTTTATTTCTGGGGAAAAGGCAGGAAGTCCCACACAAGGGGTGGTCAGGAACGAGGGGCTGGTGGAGGAGGCGCGTGGGTCCCACCTGTGCCAACCGGCGCTCTCCCTTTCAGCAGCAGCTTGAGGCAGTCGGGCTGGTTGTAGAGCGCAGCATAGTGCAGGGCGGTGTTCCCATCAGGGGCCCTGGAATCCAGGTGACCTCTGAGGGTGGTAAGGGAGGAAGGAAGAGGGAAGATGGGTGAGGGGATGAGAGTTAGGGGAAAAGAGAGGGAGACGAAAGGAGGGAGGAGAGAGGAAGAAGAGGAAGGGAAGGAGAGGTGGGTGAGGAGGTGGACAGAGGGGCACGGGGGCTCTCACCCATTCTGAATGATGAAATCCACCAGGGGCAGGGAGGCCTGTTTGGCGACTCTGACAGCCAAGTGCAGGGCAAGCTCTCCAGGTGCCTGAACACAAGTCCACACCTCAGAGTCTCCCCCCAGCTCATCTGCCCCCAACCCAAGATTACCATCATGAACTCTTGACACCCTCTGACACCCTCAGATGCGAAGCTGCAAGAACCCCTGAGAGATGAGACTGGATAGACAGAACCTCATCTCTTTTGTGGGGGCGGGCCGGGGGGTAAGGACCATTCCTTCATTGCCTCCTACAGTGGTTCCTCTTTCTCTTGCCCCCAGCAAAAGGTGACCCCAAACTTTGGTTCCTGGCCTTTGGTACCTCTCTCTGCTCACACTGCCCCTGAGATCTAGGCTAGCTTCACATTTTCAGCTCTTTCACCTGTGCAGGCTGACACAAATCCTAATCTCACCTAAGTGCTGCACCCTCCCTGCCCACCAAGATATCAAGTAGACAGCTCAAAGGCATCCACTTAGTGATGTCCAATCAGCCATAAAGCCTGTCAGTTTAGTCTCTCAAATGTCTATAGTATTCCTTCTTCCTATCTCACCAGGCTGGACCCCTGGTTCATCTGATGTTTCAGTTACTGGAATAACCAAGGCAATGCCCTTCTCTGCTTTAATCTGATCTGCCCTTATCCATTTCCAAAGCTCTCTAAAAAAAAAAAATGCTAACATTTATTGCACACCATATGTGCTGGTTTGAAAGGACGTATGTCCCCTAGAAAAGCCATGTTTTAATCCAAATCCCATTTTGTAAAGGCAGAATAATCCCTATTCAACACTGTATGTTTGAAACTGCAATTAGATCATCTCCCTGGAGATGTGACTCAATCAAGAGTGGTTGTTGAACTGGATTAGGTGACGACATGTCTCCACCCATTTGGGTGGGTCTTGATTGGTTTACTGGAATCCTATAAAAGAGGAAACATTTTGGAGAATGAGAGATTCGGAGGGAGCAGAGAATGCTGCAGCACCACGAAGCAGAGAGTTCAGCAGTCAGCGCTTTGGAGATGAAGAAGGAAAACGTCTCCCGGGAGCTTCAAGAACAGGAAGCCAGAAGAAGCTAGCAGATGATGCCGTGTTCACCATGTGCCCTTCCAGATGAGAGAGGAACCCTGACTGTGTTCACCATGTGCCTTTCCAGATGAAAGAGAAACCCTGAACTCCATCAGCCTTCTTGAATCAAGGCATCTTTCCCTGGATGCCTTTGATTGGACATTTCTAGGGACTTGTTTTAACTGGAACATTTTCTCGGCCCTAGAACTGTAAACTAGCAATTTATTAAATTCCCCTCTTTAAAAGCCATTCCGTTTCTGGTATATTGCATTCTGGCAGCTAGCAAACTAGAACAACACACATGACTTAATTCTCATTTCAACCCTGTGGGTGCTATTATTAACCCATTTTACAGATGAGGAAAGGGAGACTCAGAGAAGTTAAGTAGCCTGCCCTGGAACACACAACTAGGAAAAGAAAGCAGGAATCTGGCCCTGATCTGCTTGACCAAAGCTGTGCTCTTTCCTACTGACCACTCTGATGGAAGGGTTTTTTTATTTTTATTTTTTATTTTTTGGTGGGTGGGTTTTGAGCAGATGTCTGAGGTGTACAGAGAGGAGTCATTGCTGGTCCTGGCAGAGGACTGGGAAGTATATGGGTGAGTGTTGATTACAAGCGGCTCTTGCAGGGGGCTCCCACCTGCCGGTCTGGCCCTGGCAGCGGTTGTCCAAAGTCCTGCCCACTGGCAAAGGCCTCCAGGACTGACAAGAGGTCCTGGTTGCAAATGGCTGTCCAGAGTCTCTGAGGCTCGGGCGTGGACCGGCGGGCAAACCTGTGTTCCACATATTTGGCCACGATGTATTCCCTGCGGGTGCTCCTGCCAAAAACAGCCAGGGGGTGTTTCAGAGCAAGGGCCATCTCCACTCCACGGGGCAGACCTCTAAAATCACTCCATATTTGATACAGAGCAATGCCTTGGGGATCCCCTTGGGGATCCCTCTCCCCAGGCCTATTGCCAAAGACCCTTCCAATACCCGCCCTCCAAAAGAGCTCCCAGCCAAGACTCCCCTGAGCATCCCCTTACATGTCACTCTCAACTGAAGGCTTAGAGCCGCCGCGTGAGTGTAGCTGGGCCTCCATGACCTCATTGAAACGAGCGTTGCCGACGTTCAGGGCCAGCTGGGGTCGCAGAAAGGTGGGGGTCAAACTGCAGCACCCCCTGCAAGGCCTAAGCTCCAGAGGTCCCGCCCCTCAGACGCTCTCCTAGTCCAGGCCCCGCCCCTGATCATCTCCTTTCTGCCGGCCTAGTTCCAGCTGCACCTCGGCTGGGTCCTTCCCCCACCCTACAAGCCCTGGCTGAGCCTCTGGGCCCCAGCCCCGCCCCAACCCCATCTGGCCCCGCCCAGGCCCCGCCCCCTCACCAACAGCTCAGAAGGGCCCAGCAGGTCCAAGGTGAGGGAATGCATGCGCGAGAAGCGCACGCCCAGCTCGCGGTGGACTCCGGAGCACTGGATGCAGGTGAGCACGCCCAGGTTGGTGCTGAGCCACGTGGGGTCTGCAAGGTAGAGCGGCTTGTGCCTGGGAGTGCGGTCTGCTCCCCTCCCACCCCACTTCTTGCCTGGGCCCCACCGACCTGCGGCTCCGCAGTCGCAGCACTGGCCATTCCCGGGCCTGCTTTTCACCTCGGCGATAAGCAGCTTCGTGAGGTTTTGGGGCTCCCCATCCAGTCCAGCACCCCCCCAGGGTCCCAGGCCGCTGCTGGGCTCCCCAAGGAAGGCACTGCTCAAGGCTTCGTCCTTGCTGTTCTGCAGCACCGACACCCACCTGCAGAAAGCGTGCAGGGTGCCTTAGGGGTGATAGTGAGATTTGGGGTCTCCCCTGCTGCCCGCACCTGGATGTGGGACCACTCACGCCTCACACTCATGTTCGTCCTCAGTCTGGAAGTGGTACGTCCTGTTGTCTGTGAAGAGAGGAGAGGGCGACTGAGCCACTCAAGTCTGGTTCACCTTCCCTGGGCCCAGGGAGCCCTCCCCAAAATTACTGGCTGGCCCTAGACAGAGCTTTTGTCCCCCACCCAAGCTAGAAGTGGGGAGGGTAATGACAGCAGACAGCGTCTCAGAAGGCACCTTCAAAGTGGGATCCTAAAAGGGTCCCTCTGTGTGAAGCCCCTGACCCAGAAGGTGATTCCAAGGCCAAGAGGGGTCCAGGGCCAGAACCTTCCAGGGGAGAACACATTCAGCGTGAAGGTAGGGTGTTCCCCACCCCTATTTCCACCACCCCTTTCAGCCCCTCAGACTCCTATCTGGGCCCCCTGCTTCCCATCTTTTCTCCTTCCCCCAGCCTGTGTCAGCTGTTAGCTTGTTCTGCCTAAGATTCTGCTCTAATCATGCCACTCCCCTGCTCTGAGATCTCCCATGGCTCCCTACTGCCAGGAAATAAAGTCCAACCTTTTTAGGAGGTCTCATCGCTCACTGTTCCTATGAACAGTGAACCCTCCACTCTACTCAAGCTGGATGACACAACTGGTTAGATCCACTTCCTGCTCCCAGGTCTTTCATCATGTCAGTTTTTCCTCCTGAAATGTCCTTTCTCAAATGCTGCATCCTACACGTCCTTAAGGCCAAACTTCAATGTCCTCTCCAGCAGCTTTTCCTGATTCCCCAGAGCAGGGCATACCTTCTCTCTCTGATCTTCTACAGTGCCATAGCTGTATCTCTCTTCTGGACATGCCCCCTCATCATCTTAGGACTGTAAGATCTTCACCTCCTAGGCCTGCCAGACAGAGCGGCCTTTCTTGGCCTGTGCCTACCCCTACATGAAGCCCAGCATCAAGGGGTCCAAGAGATTACAACCAAAAAATCAAAAGTGATCATTTCAAAAGTCAAATGATCCCAATCCATTCAAATATGTTTTAGAGAAATAATCATATGTGGGTACATTTGAATGTTTACTATGATGTGAGGTGAAGCCTCTAGAAAGAGTACCCAGGGCCTGAGGAGGTTTTATGACCGCAGGTGTAGCTGTTTCAGTAAACGAGAGGAACTAGATACAGACTCTGATAATAAGCCGCCCAGGCACTGACATGGCTCTTCAAGAAGCTCGGGGCCCTCGTGGCAGGAAGAGTGCAGGAATCACTCACGAGTCACCAGGTCGAAGCACTTTTTCTCCTCTGGGTTTGGCCTCACTTGGCACGTCAGCAGAGTCAGCTTCACCGGGGGCCGGTTTATCTGTGGAAGTTAGGGGTGGAAGATGGCAATGTAATCTCTGGGGCTCCCAAGCTCTTTGGGTCTCAGCTTCCCAATCTGTTAAATGGACACAATAATCCTGTTCCAGCTTATGTCTTCCCTCTTCCAGCACTCAAGCATGTGGGACATGGATGGAGCCTTGATTAGGGGCTCTGGCTTCCATTCTTCCATCCACAAGGGGTCCCTGGCTCCCTAGCTCAAGGCATTTGTCTCCCCAAAACACCAGAAGGAGAGGACCCATCCTGCCCCGGGACCCTCGCCCCCTCCAGGCCTCACCGTGCTGTGTGAGATGGTCAGGCAGCCATACTTGACTCCGCACTTCCTCTTCTGCCAAACTCTTCGAATTCTAGAGAGAGAGAAAGACAGTGACCCAAGGGTCATACCTAATACCCCTGTATCAGAGGACAGAGTCCGGGACAAGGTCCTCAGCCCCATCTCTTCAACCCTCCCCTCCCCTGACCCTGACAGCCCTCACCCCCTGGAAGCTCCCTTCTGATGAAACTTCCTTTAGGAAGTTCCAGGTCTGATGGGGGAAACACAACCCCACTCTCCGGGAATTCTTATTCTAAAGGAGATGATATGGTCTTGGCCCTATTGAGAGCTTCTAGTCTGAGAAAAGGAACAGGCTCGCAACTGCAACAGATGAATCATGCTTGAAGACAAAGCAAGATAAATATTGAGACCCCCTAAATAAAATCAGCAAAGCCATGATCTGAGGCTACTTAACATTTTTCTTGTAATAGGTAACTATTCATTGGTTTAAGATGAGTATTCTTCTCTGATAAAAGCTGATTAGTAAATGGAAATATGAACACATTGCATAGGAAATCTTTGCATTTCAGACTGGTTTTTAACACGAGGGAGCAAGGCACAGTCAACACTTTATTTCTAGCTATATTCAGTAGACTGTAGAGGTTCAGAGTGAAGGCTATGGAGCCGTACTTCTTAGGGCATCGTAAGTACTCAGTAAGTGTTAGCTGGTGTTATTATTGTTCTTGTTATTTTGTTATTGTTATTGTTGTTGTTGTTATTATTATCATTAAAGTTAAGAACAGCCAGCGACCTCTGGTGGAAGCTCACGTGCCCAGGTGTCATGAGCAATCCAGGATTCTGATGATTTTGCCTTGCCTATTGGTCCTGGAACCCTCAGGGTCTATGCAAATGATAAGAACAGTTCCTTTGGCAGCACTCCCAGCCCTGCCGTTTATTAGATCTATGTCTTTGGGCAAATTACTTAAGCTCTCTGAGACACTCACCCATCACTTTTCTTGTACAGAAAGCCCACCTTCTCTGTCCCAAACTGCTTGTTGCCTTGGTGTTGGTGGATGCTGTAGCCACCTCCCGAGTTCTTCCGGCTCAGATTTTCCTGTTTCTCAGATGTGCAAAGGAGAGCTTAGGGCATCTGGCTGGGAAGGGCCCCACTCTATAGGGATCTCGCTTAGGGAGACTTCTCAAGGGGATCCATAGGGTTCCTTTTCCTTGCCTCCCCCCCCTCCCCCGATGGGTTTTAGAGGAGGGCATTCCTTCTGGGATGATTACGGAGCTGACCTCTCTGCTCTCCAGCTGCAGTGTCCCTCGGAGGGAGTCCCGGAGCTGAGCCAGCTTCTGCAGCTCCTCCTCCTGGGCCTGGTGCAGCTACAGGACAGAAGGCCAGGACTCCGTCATCAGCCAGCAGACAGCCAGGTGTAGAGCCCAGACCCAGAAGAGGAGGGTTGTGTCCTCACTCTATGGGCAGGAGCCAGTTTTCCCACACCCACAGTTTTCCAGAAGGACAGGGACCTTTGGCGACATGCCCAAGGGAGAGGCCTGACTTACTGTGTGAA
This sequence comes from Myrmecophaga tridactyla, assembly GCA_004026745.1. Taxonomy (NCBI): domain Eukaryota; kingdom Metazoa; phylum Chordata; class Mammalia; order Pilosa; family Myrmecophagidae; genus Myrmecophaga; species Myrmecophaga tridactyla. The sequence continues at coordinate 33,000 of PVIY010022816.1, read as the reverse complement.
CAGAGGCTGCCAACTTTTCGATGAAGGGGGACAGGCTCTGAGCAGCCTTCCAGCCATCTTGGAAAAAGCTAAGAGGTATTCCAGGGGCCAAACAAGGGAGCAGAGAGAGATGGAAATGAGAGATGAAGCCTGAAGTGTGGGAGAAAGGTGCTCTAAGGATCACAGGACACCCAGGGGGCAGTCTAATTTAATGGCCCAGAGCAGGTACTCTGGGATCAGACCTTCCGGGTTCAGATCCCACTCACTAGCTGCATGATCTTGGTACATGTGAGCCTCAGTTTTCTCATCTATAAAATGGGGATAATAATAGTACGTGCTCACAGGGCTGCCGGGGGATTAAGTGAGATCAAGTGTGTAAAGTACTTAGTGCCCGGCACGTGGTGAGCATCAATAAACAGGAGCTGCAGAGTATTATGAAGAAGATAAACAGACATCCAAACATCCCCGAGGGACTACCAGACGTTGTTCTGTGTGACCTGAGAGGGTTAGGGGCTGACAGGCTGGTGGAGGTGGGGAGGGGCCCAGCACCCATGGCGCATGGGGAAGTACCTACTTGTGCTGGGCATGGAAGAACTTGATGAGGCTTTGCAGGAAGTCAGGACCCTGCTTCATCTGGCTCTCTCCGGCTTTGAGCAGATACTGGGGGGAGGGTGGGACAAGATGAGCGATGTGAGCCGAAGCTGGATCTTGGGGACAAGGGGCTACAGTCCTCACCCCAAGTTATCCTCTTGGCCTTGAATGAGCCTCAGTGATAACCCACAGGGCCATCTGGCCAGGACCTGCACTAAGTCTGTGACTGCACGCTGGGGGTTCAGGCGAGGAAGATGGGGGGGTGAGGGCACACCCCCTCCCCACCCTTACTCCTCACCTCGCACATATGCAGCTGGAAGACGCGTCGCTCTCTCTGCGTGTCCTGAGCCACTTCTCCAGGGCCCCCTCCTGTCACCCTGGCCCGATCTCTCTCCTTCTCCAACCTGGCCCTAGGCCCCAAGGAGAAAGAGAGGACTGAAGAACCCTCGCCCAACCCCTTCACAACCCACCATCCCTCCACCCTTCTCTCTGCCACGAATACACGAGACCAAGGGAACCGTGCTGTCCCAGGGCCGTCCTGTGGGCCAGCCAGTGTGGTGGGGCTGGGGTGCAACACAGAACACGGCAAATGGAGGGAATTCAAGGGAGAAAGGTATGACTCACATCAGAAGCATGATGAGAGCTAGGGAGATAAAGCAGGGGGGACCTGGGGTGCTCAGGGAAGGATGTTCCCAAGCAGGGATCTGAAGTCTGAGAAGTGGGGAATCTAGAGCTGGGCAGGATGGTCAGCCCATGGGACAGCCTGCAGGCAGGAGGGATCAGGGAACAGACAGAAAGTCTCAGGGGCTCAAGTGCAGACATGGAGAAGGGCGTTCCAGATGCAGTGAAGAGGGACCAGACCAGGTGGGCCCTAATTAACACCATGTTAAGAGGCCTTTATCCCAAGAGCAATGGGAAGGATTCGAGGGTTTTTTATGCAGGAAGGTATGGGCCCAGGTAAGGGCCAAGTGGGATTTGGGGTGACCAGTTCTGATTTTGCTGGGAGGGATTTAGGACAGGGGGTTAAAAGACTACAGAGTACCTTCATTCTTCTAAGCCCAGGAACTTCCCATTTAAGCCTGTAGAAAACCTTTGTTATTTTATTTTTAAGTGAAGACAGAAAGCATTTCTTATTCTTATAGCTGAGTAACCTGGGCCTTCCTTCTAAAGATCTCAAGGGTTGGCTGTTTCCCCCTGTGGGGACGGGTGGGAATGTGTGTGTAAATGGTTTCCCAGAAATCCCACGCCCAGTGGACTGCCCACTTCCAGCCAGAAGGATATTTCCACATCTGGGGCTGGGAGCCTGTGAGCACGAACCCCACGTGAAGGAGACAGGCGGGCTGTTTAACTCTTATGCTCCCTGAGTAGAGAAGACAGACTTGGGCATGTTACAGCTGCAACACTTCTCCTCTCCAGGGTTCAGTTTCCTCATTTCTAAAACAGGGGTCTTTATCTGTATCCAGATGCGATAAGGTATGCAAAAGACTTAGCATCCAGAAGACAGGGCAGCTAGCAATATTACAGGCCCCTCCAAGCCTCAGTTTCCCCCATCTGTAAATTGAGGGAGCAATGGCTAGAATGAGTTCTCAGGCCCCTCTGGCTCTAAAGTTTTGGGCCTTACTGAGGCCTTTGGGACAGTGTTTCATGCAGAATCTGTTATTGGATTCCTGAGTGTCCCAACCTTGGAACTACAGAAGCTTGGGGCTGGGTAAGTGTGTGTTGTGGGGGCTGTCCTGTGCACTGCAGGATGTTTAACAACATTTCTGGCTTCTGCCCACTAGATGCAAGTAAGAACCCCTGAGTTGTGACAGCCAGAAATGTGTCCATACATTGCCAAGTGTCTTGAGGGAAGCGGGGACGGCATGTGGGCTGCCCCTGGTTGGGAACCACTGCTTTAGGCAGTTTTGCAAACCTTCCTTCCTGCCCGCCTACCTGCCTTCCTTCCTTCCTCCATCCCTCCTTCCCTCCCTCTTTTCTTTTTTAAAAATTTTCAGATAAGGGGTTCTTTTTCATGTCTCTAAAGCTTTATGATACCCCAAGCTGGAGTTAATGGCAGGATGGTGGAGTTGGGGTGAGGACTGACCCTGTCAACAGAGTTTAGGGATCAGGGCAGATGCTTTTGGGGGTATGTGAAGATGAGAAAGAAGCAGAAATGAGAGGCAAAGATGGGGTCTGCAGTGTGTGTGAGCAACAACGAGCCTGGCAGCTGGCTAAGGAGGGGGCAAATCTCCTGTGTACAATGTGCTCTATCTTTCAATAATGAGAGATGAGAAATAAACTAAATGTCTGCCAATAGGAAGTAGTTAGATAAATTATGGCATATCCATATATAAGAAAACTATGCAGATGTTAAAAAGGATAAGGACGATCTCTGCGTGCTCACATGGGAAGACACCTGCTCCAGGGTAAATGGACAAGAAGCAAAACACAGGACAGGACAGTGGTGAGAAGTGTCAGTTCTGGATTTGAATTGCGGTGCTTTCACTTACCCTTTATAAATCTTTCTAAACTTCAGTTTTTCCATTTGGAAAATGAGAATACCATTAGCTAGTTCATAGAGGACACAATGCATGAGACACAGTATGGTTCCTGGCAAAATGGTGAGCGCTAAATAAATGGCAAGTGTATGATGATGCTAATGTTGATCATTATAGTAATGACTATTGGTGATTCCTTTTTCTTAGATAATTTTTTTCAGAATAGGGAATTTCCTTATTTATTGATTTAATTTATTATTTTTTTCTATACAGTTCTAGGGGAGACTGAAGGATAGGAGATCCTTCGCTGTAAAGTTCCTTGAACAGTTTTGTGAATTACCATAGCTCTGGGCCTCAGCCTCAGCTATGGTAATTCACAGAGATTTACCCTACAAAGTCAAACACAGTCATCCTGAGATGACTTGACACATCTCAAATGAATAGCTGGGGAATACTTTTATTCTAGAAAATAACAATTCCCTTTCCTTCCCTGTCCTCAGGGGATCATCAACATTTATAAACAGTTCAGATGCTGGGCGTGTTTTGATTTCTTTTGGATGGAGTTGCAGCAGAAGGAATGAAATGAAATAATGGGTGAAAAGTACCTATATGCTAGTTACTAAAATGGTTGAGTCAACTGAAAAAGAGGGACTATGCCAACAATCTAATACGATTCAGGGGACGGGGAACAAGTACTCCCTGCCCTGAACAGGAGGGAGATGGGAGAGTCAGGGAATCAAAACAAATTATGGCTCCACCAAACGTGACGCCTTGAACCAGCTTTACACCCCACCCTTCTGGTAATGCCTTTTCTGACCATACTTCTTTCCACCCGCACAAAACCACCCAAGCTCGCTGCTTCCTCTGTGTCATGGCATTATCACGTTGTATTTCAATTATTAATTGACCTGCCTCTCTCCTTGTCTTATACTCCTGTGGGATACATGAAAACAGGGTTTGTGGTTGTGTTTTCTTTTTCCCATGACTTACCTGTAAATTGGGGATGATAACAATGTCCCTGTAAGTGGGAATACATCTGGTAACCGAAGCAGCTTATCACAGTATCTGACACAAAGGAAGTGCTTAGGTATTAGCTGCTATTATCACTAATTTTTATTTTTAAGCACGCATTTTTGTGCCAGGTGCCCTGCTAGGCCCTTCACAGAGTAAAATGAGAATGAGGTGAGGCAGGAAACATGACCCCATTTTATAGCGAGTAACCTGAGGCTCCGAGATGACAAGTTGCTTGTCCAAATCACATGGCTGTTAAGTGGTGGAGCCACGCTTAGGTTTGCCTGAAGCTCGAGCGCTGGGGACAGAGCTGGCAGCCAGCTCTGTGCTCAGCTTTGTTCCATCCCTCCTCTCCTCTGCTGCCTCCCCCCAGCTGGTGACAGCCATACTGTGTCTTTTCTGAGAGATCGTGGTCAGGGACCATTTTACAGATGAAAAAATAAAGACCCTAAGAGGAGAGGTGACTTGTCCAAGACCACAAGCTGGTCAGGGGAAATACTAGGAGTAGAGGCCTGAGCTCCCGCTTCTCAGTCCCTTGCTGTGTTATTCTGGTGCCAGTTCTGGCTTAGAACAGATGGTCAATAAATACTTGTTGATCGAAGCACCAAGTGCTTCAAATGCATTGTGCTTATTTCATCCCCACATCAGCCCTGTAAGGTGTCATTGGCTCCAGGTGACAGAAGGAAGCAGACATGCACATTTTTCTTACGTAAACTTGGCCCTTTGCTGGGCCTGAGATGCCTCCCTCAGCAGCCCCAGGTGGAGAGGGGAACCCTCTTCCTTTAAGGACAGCCCAGGGGTGAGGCTCCCAGTTGCATCTGACAGATCCAATCAGGGCCCTGGGCCCTTCCAGCTGCTACCCAGACTACTTTAGTTAAGAATGAAGAACCACACAGCAGCTATGGCTCACCAGTATCTGGCTGTGCCAGGAACCCACGTGAAAAAGAATGTATAGAGATTCCTGTGCCAGGACATGCAGCTCAAACCATGTAACACGCACGGTAGGAGCCAGGAGACCACACAGCATTGCAGAAAGAACACAGGGCTCACTGGCCCCGGGTCCCATAACTACTGAATAATCTTAGCCAAGTCCCTTCCTGTATCAATAAAAAAAGAGTCTTTCCTTTAGATGAAATCTTACAGGCAGGCTCAAGATATAAATCTGGTAAAAGCAGAGCTGCCTGGGGAGAGGCAGGAGGGTGATTCTTATTCTTTCCAATTGGCAGATAATGCCATGGCTAAGGGCTTCGGCAAGATAACTGAGGAAGATGAGAGCTGTGTGGTCCTATGTAAAAAAATAAAGACAAAGATGGCCTGCGCTTCCACCCCACCTCCTCGGGCCTCTGGGGACAGCAGATGGCCACATCCGATCCCAGGCAGGGAGAAGATGGCCGTGCAGCTCCAACACCCTTTGCCACAGGATCTACGCCCACAGATGGGGTAGGAGGTTGCCTTCAGACTTGGCGGGGGGGGGTGGGTCTCCATGGCTCTGCGAGCTGGAGGAACAATAAAAACTTCTTGGAATTGATCCTACAGTAATAATTATGGGTGGGAGCAAGTTCCAGAAGTTGAGGTGGATTAGGTACATGGGGCATACGCTGGGCTATGCATTTGTTGGGTGTGGATTATGCATATGTTGGCACACCTCACAGCCACCTGTGGTTAATAAGGTGGTGACTAAGAATATGGAATGAGGTTGAAAGATGGTCAAGGTGTATTTTTAAGTGAAAAAAGCAGATTACAAAATAGTATGATTATGATGATGTCGGTTTTGTAAAAATACTTCTTTATGTATAGAAAAACTACTGGAAAGATGTTAATACTTTAGACTTGGAAATTAAGGATTTCCCCCTAATTTTTGCTAGTTCTCTTTTTAAATGATAAAATTACAGGGCTAAAACAAACAAAACAAATAAACAAACAAAAAGAAAATAAAATGACAGGGCTATCCATACCTTGTAAAATACATCCAAACAACAGAGAAGTACTAATGTCCTGCACATGATCCTAAACTTCTCCTAGTTGACCAAAGATATTTCTTCTTTTACTTATCCATATTTAACGAATAATTCATAATGAACATGTATTGCTTTTGAAAAATGCAAAAGAAAAGATTTTTACAAAGAAGAACAAGTAATGTTGTTAGTTGTGGTAGAGGATTTGCAGGCCTTGAGGGCAGGGCCAAGGGCTGGGGCTGGGACCTGCACAGAGTACTCAGAAGATGGAGCCCAAGAGGTCTGCTGGGGAGGAACAAATCACTGGGCTCCCAACATTGCTTCTATCCCCACAATGTCCTCGCTGCTGCTGAGTGAGCTGGAGTATCCTTGGTACCACCCAAGAGGTCTAGGAGTGACATCAACTCCCTCTTCCTCCTCAATGCCCAATTACATGTTTGTAGATATCACCTCATATTCTAAAACTAGGAGCAAGAACCCTAGCTCTGCCTCTGCCTAGCTGTGTGGACTTGGGCAAGTGACTTAACCTCTCTGAGCCTTCGATTTCTTCTTTTATATCAGGATACTACTATCTCCCTCACAGGTCTGGGTGATTGTGAGGATTAAATGACCGGTGCGTGGAGGTGTCCAGTAAACAGTAGCTCCTTGCTGCCCCTGCTCACATCTGTAGCACTGAGCAGACAGGCCTATGAGAGCAGCATCCTGAGGTCACAATGCTCCCCTTTTGGTGGTCTCGTGGTTCAGCCCCAGTCACTGGTCAGGACCGGGTAAAAACCTTGCAAAAGGCTTCTAGGCGGCGCGTTTGGGCAGCATTTAAGATCTTCCCTATATCCAGCCTCCTGCTGCAACACAAGTGCCGCTTTCTAGGACAACCCATTCTGGCCATGGCCACTTACATTTTAGCTTCATAGTCCTTCCACGCCTTCTCCAGCTGCTTTTTGGAATCCTGCGGTTTAAAAAGAACAACTTGCCCAAAGGGACACCTGGGCGTGGAATAAGCGGTAAACTTTGCTATCTTTAGGTGGCCGCACTGCCAGTTCCCCTGTGCTGCCCTGACCCATACTCCAACCAACCCTGCAGCCCGGACAGCAATCCAGCCTCTGCCCCACCCCCTCCCAACCCAACCAGTCCCATTTCTCAGGGCCAAGCCCCTTTCCCCACCTGACCTTTCCCTTCCCTCAGCTGCCAATAATCAGTCAGGTTTGGTGGGCCCTGGCCTGGAGTGTGGGGAGATGATGGTTCCTTAGAAGACAGAGATCAGCCAGGAGAATGAGGAGGATGAAGGTCAAACCTTTCTCCTCATTTATCCCACTGTTTTCTCCTGCCTGGTGCCACATCATCTTCTCACCAGGAAGAAGGGTGCAGATAAGAAGCATGCATGGAGAGGCTGAGAAGTCTACCCGAGGCCACAGAGGAAGCCAGGGAGACCTGGCTGACCCCCTGCCCAGCTCACTTCAGCCTCATCCAGCCCGGCTGCTCCTTCAGAACAGCCCCAGCTTCCAGGTGCCCCAGTCAGCCAAGTGAAAAAGCTGCCTGTCTGGTTTGGGTGGTTCCCAGGCTGGCGCCCAGCCTAGGGCAGGGGGGAAGCACTCTGGGGCAAGGACAGCTCCTCCCCTGGGCTTTCTGGGGCAGACTTCCCAGGAAGATTATTCTGCCACCTTCTTTGAGCACCAGTCTGCCTCATGCCAGGGGCTGCCAGGCACAGAGAGGACAACCCAGGCCTGGGAGTCAGGAGGCCTGGGTTCCACACTGGCTCCTCCACTACTGGCTGTGTAAACTCCCCAAGCCTCAATTTCCTCAACTGCAAAATGGGGGTGGCAGTACCTACAAAACCTACCTCACAGGGAGGCTGTAAGAATCATGAGGACTTTCACATAAGGGGGGGCCTCGCAGACAGTAGGGGAGCCATCCGAGGCTGACCCCAGAGCCTCCAGGCCTCTCAGGGGTCTGCAATCTGGGGTCAACCCACTCAACCTGACAGCCCACTCACTTCGTCTTAGCCTCTGCCCAGTTGCCTCCCCTATGATCTCCTGCCCACCCCTTTGTCTCTCCATCCCACCAACCCAGGCCAGCTCCATTCCCCGCATGCAAGCTCACCTGTCGCCCATCCCTCAGCTGCGCCTTCAACAGACTGTCCAAGGGGAAAGAGACAATATTGTTCAGGTTCTGAACCTGAAAAAAGAAAAGAGCCCCCTAAGCCCCAGCCTTGGGTGACCGTCTGTCCAGCTCCAAGGGGCTCTGGGTACAGAGAAGCATCAAGAGGCAAGGGAGAACAAGGGGAGTGGAGGAGACAGGGGAGAGAAAGAGATGCGAAGGTAGGAGAGTAGAGGGAAGGAGACAATGGGTAAAGCTGGCCTCCCATAATGGCTGTGGCCTCTGCACCCCCTCCTTGACTCTCGAGCTGTACCTCTCTTCAGGAACAGACCTCAGTCAGGAATGTGCACGTAACTCAATCCAGCCAATCAGGAGCCTCTCTGGGACTTTCTGCCCAAGCCATGGGAAAAAAACTAAGTCTTTCTTTCAGTAAGATGTAAGTCTGAGCCTGTTGGTGGCTGTGCCAGTTTGAAAATCTTATGTACCCCAGAAAATCCATGCTTTAAACCTAATTCAATCTTGTGGGAGCAGCTGTTTCTTTTAATCTTGATTTAATAATGTAGGTTGGAATCTATTTATTAGATTATCTCCATGGAGATGTGACCCACCCAATTATGGGTGTTAACTTTTGATTAAATGGAGACGTGATTCTACCTATTCCAGGTGGGTCTTGATTAGTTTACCAGAATCCTTTAAAAGAGGAGACATTTTTGGAGAAAGTTTAGAAACAACAGGAGCCTACAGAAATGATAAAGTTGACAGAAACTTCAGAGCAGAGCTGATACAGACACCAACACTTGGAGAACAGAGACATGGATGTTTGGAGATGCTTGAAGACCAGCAGACATCACCATGAGCCAGAACCTGGAGAGAGGCTAAGGGAAGCCAAGAGATGAAAGGTAGCCCTAGAGAAGCAAACTGAGGAAGCCCCACAGGAACAGAGGCTGAAAGCAATGGAACCGGGAGCAAGGGACCAGCAGATGCCAGGCACATGATTACCCAACTGACAGAGGTGTTCCTGACCCATCGGCCTTCCTTGAACTAAGGTATTTTTCCCGGGATGCCTTAGTTTGAACAATTTTATAGGCTTACAACCGTATACTTGTAACTTATTAAATTCCTCTTTTTGAAAGCTGGTATATCGCATTCCAGCAGCTTGCAAACTAACACAGTGGTCATCCTGTCTACTGAGCAAGGACAGAAACTATCCAAGAAAAAAGGGAGGTAGCCTAAAGCCAGCTGCACCCCTGGATTTGCCTGTTACAGGGACCAATAAATTGCCTTTTTTTTTTTAAATCAACCTATGTTTTTTCATAGCACATTAATCATAATAGCCAAGAAATAGAAAAAATCCAAATGTCCATCACTGGTTGAATGGATAAGCACAATTCAGTATATGCATTCAATGGAATATTTATTCAGCCATAAAAAGGAGTGAAGTGCTAATATATGCTGAAATATGGATAAACCTTGAAAGCATACTGCTAAATGAAAGAATCCTATGCAAAAGGCTACCTATTGTATGATTACATTTCTATGAAATGTCTAGAATATAGAATATCAAGACAGAAAGTAGATTAGTGGTTTCCAGGAGCTGGAGTGGGGAGAATAGAAAGGAGTTGCTGATGGCTATGGGGTTTCTTTTGGGGGTGATAAAAATGTCCTGGAATTAGATAACAGTGATGGCTGTACATCTTTATGAATATGCTATAAACCACTCAATTGTATACTTTATCATGTTTTTGGGTTTTTTGGGGGGTTCATGGGCTCGAATCGAACCTGGGTCTCCTGCATGGCAAGCAAGCATTCTACCATTGAACCACCCATGCACTTCCTCAACTGTACACTTTAAAAGGGTGAATATTATGGTATGTGAATTATTTCTCAATAAAAAGAAATCAACCTAGTTTGAGCTTGATTTCATTCAAGTGTCTACCCAAAGAGGCCTGTCTCATCTACCAACCTACCCTTTGAGGTACGGCTTGGGTCTCCCCTTCTCCAGGAAGCCTTTCCTGTCCACTCCTCCCTCTCAGCTGACACTGATCTTCCCTTTTCTGAACATGACAGCACTAGGCCTCTGACCCAACCCACTGGGTCCTTGAGTTTGGGCCACGCTGCTGGTATTGCCTGATGTCATTCCATACCGCAGTTTTCATCTCCTCCACCAGACTCTGGCGCTCTGAGGCAGTCTGACTCTTTTCTGAGTCTCTAGCCCCTGCACAATGCCCACCACACAGGAGACCCTTTGGAAACACCAGTTTGCCTGAAGCAGGGAGGAGAGGTGAAGACAAAAGAGGACCCTAATTCAGATGAACTCATACATTTCAAGGCCTCTCCATGCAGTGTGTGAGGTACTGCCAGGCAAAGGGATTTAATAATGATGGATGGCACTTACCAAGTGCTTACTAACAGGCAGACACTTAACTTGCCCAGTCCTCACGACAACTCTGTGAGGCGGGTACCATTTTTATTCCAGTTCTACAGATGAGAGAACTGGGGCTCTGGCATGGTCACTGAACTGCCCAGGGCCACACTCCTCGTGACTGGCAAAGCAGGGATTTGAAGCGAGGCTAGGCCCAAGGTCTGGGCACTTAAGCACTAAGCAAACTGCATCTAGGAGATGATGCAGCCTCTGCCAGCCAGGAGCTCTGGGCCTCCATGGAAGACACCAGGGAAGACTGGAACCATGAGAGGCTGTCCAAACACTGTGGAGTGTGGCGGGAGGGAGGCTTTCTTGGGAGGAGGAGGGCCAGGAAAGTGCTCAGACCCTGCAACCAGACAATCTGGGTTCAAATCCAGCTGTGTGACCTCAGCAAGTTACTTAATCTCTGTGCCCTAGTTTTCTAGCCTGTAAAGTGGGACAGTAGGAATGCCACCCACACAGAGCTGTCCTTGAGGATTAAATGAGCTAATACTCATCAAGTTCTCAGATCCTTCTTTCACATGGAAGGAGCTCTACATGCCTGAGCTTGTATCATGAGATGGCCTTAAGGGAGGTGGGACCTGGAGGACAGGGGAAGAGGCAAACCCTAAGAAACCTGGAGCCACTGGTCTAGGTGCTTGCTGAGGAGAAGGTGGATTCTAGGATTTGAGGACGAAGCAGATGCAATTAGGAGAGCAGAAAGCAGTGTGAGGAGATGCGGCAGCAGCAATGGGGGGTAAAGGCGGGAACCCCCGTCTCTCCTTTCCTTCTCCCAAATCTCCTCCAGGGAACCCTCTCTCATGGAGAGACTCTCCGCAGGGGGAGAGCCCTCCTCTGCTCCTGAATAGTCACCACAGAAGAGGAAGAGGAGGTTGAGGAAGAGAGAGAAAGAAGGGGGAGTTGTATGAGAAATCAGAGGAAGGCAAAGAATGCAAGGGATGGGTCAGAGATGGGAAAGGGACCTCAGGTCATAGGTCAGAGGTTAAGGGAGACTACAGGTCAAGGGCAAACCAGAAGAAGGGAGGAAACCAATGTTTTCCCAGTCAGGTTCTGAGGACCACTGGATGTACCCTGAGCCTGGGCTAATGGCTGGGTAAGGAAGGTGCAGCGGCCTCACCAGGTTCTTGAAGAGTGCGGCCATCTCGCGGGTGAACACAGCCAAATTCAGGAAGCCTGTGGACAACTCATGGCTGTTTTGGGACAGGTGGCTGTTGCCCAAGGACTCCACAGCCTCTCGGTACTGCTCCTCATTCTCCACATGACCTGGGGAGGTAGAGAAAGAATCTAGAGTTGGCTCCAGGATGGAGCAGGGGAAAAGGCTGCCTGGCCAAGCTCACTCACCAAGTCCGGAGCTGTGAATCGCCCGTACAGACTTCTTTATTTTCTGCAGGATGGCTTGGTCTCCTTCCAGGCTCTGGAAGCAAATGTGGACAGAGGTTCAGGGATGCTGAGCTGGGCAGGGGATGGTTTCCCCAGAAACTCCAATCCACCATCCATATCTTCCAAATGCAGCAGTTTGGAGTTCCAAAGTTTTTGGAACTTCTCCCTAGGGTCCCCCTGCACCCCTCATCAAGCATAAACAGCCCAGCTTCTTCTACCCCAGCCACACAAGAAACCACAGGCCAATCTCGCCATTCCAGAACAACCAAAAACTTTTCTACCCAGCTCCAATGCAGGCCAAATCAATATAGCAATTCACAGTGGGGTACGCCAGATCTGGGTTTGAATCCCAGTTCCAACACTAACTAGGGGGACAATCTAGACAAATTTGTTAACTTCTCTAAGCTTCACGTGCCTTGCCTGAAAAATGGAGATGAAACCATGGACTCAAGGAGTTTCTGAGAGGATTGATATTCTGCCAAATATGTACAAAATTCTCAACAAAAGGCCTGAAGAGAGAACACAGACAATTCTATATTCCCCCAAAACATATGGGGAAACATTGGTTAAACATTCACATGGGGCGGGCCATGGTGGCTCAGCAGGCAGTGTTCTCGCCTGCCATGGCGGAGACCTGGGTTCGATTCCCGGTGCCTGCCCATGCAAAAAAAACCCAAAAATACATTCACGTGAGGATAGGGAAGAGGAAGCTGGGATACCCTAGGTGAGCAGTGAAGGATTAGAGGCTTCAGATACCCAGGCCTGAGGAGAGGAGAGAGGAGGGAGGGAGCACACTCCACCCCCATTGGGCGGAATTGGTGAGATAACATCAGACAACCCCAAAGTCCAGAGGTTGCAGAGAAAAGGGAAGGGCCAGAAGAAGGTGATGGCAAGAAACAGGACTCAGATATTCCATGTGGCTCCGCAGAGCTGGGAAACTTCTCAGACACACTCTTTCTTTCAATGGAGTTTGGAGATTACCCTTGCGAATGCACAGTTAACTCAGGAATTACAGAATGCCAGGGCTGGAAGGGGCCCATAGACCCACAGACAAACAGACAAGGAACCAGAAACGAAGCAAGGAGAGGGCCTCGCCCAGAGTCAAATGCAAGGCAGCAGCCAAGCAGGGCTTCCAAGGGATGCCCCAGTACAGTGCTCCTTCCACCACGCTGCAGCCCCACCCTGACCTCCACACCCACCGATTCTGCCTAAAATGGGATCAGAGTTTGACTTTCAAAACAGAGCTACTTCAACGTGACAAGAGTTAACAGGCACATTTGGGATGAGGTCTGCCAAGATTCCAAATGCTATTTGCAGGAGGGCACGCATGGGGCAGACGTCGGAGGCAATGAGGAGTGCTTTTGGGAGCCTCTGGCCTCTGGGAAGCATCTGGAGGCCCAGGGCTCTGGTGCTGAGGCCCAGCTCCACTACTCAGATGCTGTGTGATCCCGGATAAGTTGCCTCTTCTCTCTGAGCTTTCTGATTCCCCATCTGTAAAATGGGGGAAATAATGCCTACCCATGAGGGTTGCTGTAGGATTCTACAAATGAGATGATGCATGTAAAGGATGTGCTCCAGGCACACAGTGTGTCCTCAGTGACAACACTCATGGTCATTGTCAGCAGCTGCTCCTAATGCCAGAAGGGTCTAACCAATTCTCAGTACTTTCTGAACAGGTGCTAGAACTCTCCGTTCTACTCCATTGATCTATACACCCGTCCTTGTGCCAGTGCCACACTGTTTTGACTGCCGCATAAAGATACTTGGAACCTAGTGTTCTCCATCCCGGGTATAAACTCGAGATACTTTCAGGCCTGAGACTTCCCAGGGCTGAAGAAAGGTCAAGTACTCAGAGATTGGGAAGGGGGCCAAATCTGAGTTGGCTAAAGAACCAGGACACCTCTTACCAGAGAGACAAACACAAGAGGAGAGAAAATGGACATCTTTATGGTTCCCAAAAACTCAGAAGGAAATAAATGTTCACCAAATTCCACCATTCATATCATAACTGATAACATCGACCCATTATGGTGCAATGGGGGGCTCAAAGATTTAAGCTAAAGGAATATAGTTTTAAGGGGGAAATTCTGACCTTAGCCTGGGGAAGGGAAGGCATTTTGGGGAAGAGCAGGGTTTTCAGACCCCTGTACTGACGGTACCACAGCATGAGTCAGGAGGTGAAATTCTAGCCCCAGCCCCCCTATCCCCCAAACCGTCTCCTTGGGTGATACAGGCCCAATCAATTCTCTGAGCACCTCTTCTTTTAAATGGGAAAAAAATAAATAAAGATAAGAAGGAAAATCTATTCTCTGCTTAACTCAGTTATTGTGACGCTTATCAACTACAGCAGCATGTGGCAAGGTTTGAGACACTTGGACTATATAATCATGATTTTACTGTGGTTTGTTTCCTGCTGACTCTGGATTCAGGTGGTCCATGGGTCAGCAGAGCAGGAACTCCCGGAAACTTGTTAGAAATGAAAATTCTCAAGCCCTACCTCAGACTGCAGAATCACAAAATCTGGAGGTGGGGCCAGGCAATCTGTTTTCACAAGCCCCTCCAGGTGATTCAAATGCAATCTGAGAACCACTGGTCTAATTCTACCCTTCAGAGAGTCAGGACATCATCAATGGTGAAGTATGGGGCTGGCCTCAAATTACCTAGCCTTGAATCCCAGCTCCATCAATTACTTGCTGGGTGACTGTTCTGTGCCTCAGTTTCCCCACAGGTGAAATGAGGATAATAGTTCCTAGAACACAGGGTTGTCGGGACAAGGAAGTGAATTCTCGTAGGTAAAGTGCTTAGAATACTGTCTATTATTAGAAAGCTGATACTGTTATCTGTTTCAAAATTAACTGAATTTAGTTTGGGAATTTCTCGACTTTCTGTGAGCTAATTAAAGACACTCCCTCTCCTACCTGCAGTGGTCGTGCTCAGCAAGATGTGGGCTCACAGGTGCAGAGGCGCCACGGTGAAACCTCTGGCCCTGGAACAGTCACATATTGCAGGATGTTACGTGCCCATTGCCTGCTCTGTGCCAGGCCTATTATTTGTCCCTTGCAGCCACCCTGGGTGGGCAGCATCACCCCGGTTTTACAGCTGAAGAAATGCGTCCAGGCCCACACAGCCCCGGGAAGTGGCAGAATCATAATTTAAACCCAGGTTTGGCCAAATCCAAAGCCAATGTTCTTTTCACACCACCGTGCTGCCCCTCAAAGATTAGGGGACACAACTTCATGTTCCTGGAACTGGAGCTGCCTCTGACCTCTACCAGCTCAACTGCATCTCCTCACCACCCCCTCAAACTCAACGACCAGAGGGAGACCTGACCAAAAGAAACAAGGGCAGTGGCAGTGGGGGGGTCCCAACTACAAACACTGAGAGGGCTGTCCTACTAAAAAGAAATTAGATTTGTTCAGGTTGCTCCTGGAGAGATCTCCCAGGACTGAGAGGTGGAAACTAAGGGGGAGAGAAACAGATTACAACTCAAACAGAGGAAGAATTTCCTAGGAAGAATAAGCTACCCCTTGGAAGGCCTGAGCTCCCCATAACTTAAAGTAGTCAAAGACTTCAGGTGCTGGAGAATAATTTGGGCACTTGAATTGGGATTATAACTGATGGCCATTTAGATTTCTTTCTTCAAAGCTAAGAGTTTGAATGGCTCTATGCAATAGCCTGGGCAGGCTCTGGACAAACGCGGATGAAACACAAAAGCAGGGACATGTCTGAACTTGGAAAGCCAGAGTCCTGCAGGCAGCCTTTTGTGGTCTGCCCTTGACAAAGCCTGAATTCCAGCTGCTGGCACTGCCCATGCCTTTGTGCCCCCCACCACTGCCTTAATACACACAAGCACACGCACACACACGCACACACAAAGACACCATGCTCTGGCTCTCTGGTTTGTATTCTCTGCAGGAAAAACCCACAGATGGAAGCACTAGGGCAATGCCAGCTGCCCAGCCTGGAAGGGCCCTTTACATATTTCCCTTCTGGGTCAGGATCCATCAATAGGACCCATTCTTCATTCCTGTGATTTCTCAGAACCAGCTGTGGTTACCATGGTGATTCAGCCAAGGATATAGGGGGCAGAGCTTCTGGTAGCCAAAGCCTCAGGAGCTGCAGATTAAACTTCACCATTAGACATTCATTTCTTTGGACTATGATAGCTAAGGCATAGACGCCCATTACAGACATCATTAATCGATCACATTATTTTCCCCATTGACCTTGGGTTTGGCTCACCCTTTTGCTCACACTGCTTTTCATGCAACCTCTACCAATTAAACTAGAGTTGGCACAGGAGAGGAAAGTATCCTTTATTTGGACCATTATGTTGTTCCTTGAGAGACTAAATCACAGAATATTAGATAATCTAATATTACCTCCTCATCTTACAGACTGCAAAACTAAGACTCAGAGGAGTTTCTTGCACCAGGTCTCCGTGGAAATGCAAACATACAAAGGAAAAAATATGAACCAAAACTTGTGCAGGGCTTTACAGGGTGTGAAGCAGTTTGTCACCACCATTTAAAACACACAGCATTCCAATGAGGCAGCTATTGTTTTATTTCCATCTGGTCAATGAGTCTGTGAGGCTCAGAGCAGTGAGGAAAGTTGCCTGGGCTCACACAGCCAAAAGGTGGCAAGATGGACCTGAACCCAAACCACTGATTCTAACTCCCTTGTTCATTTCCAGCTGTTGGGCCCCAAATCCTAGAAGTGCATGGAGTTACTATCAGGGTCCTCTAGCATGCTTATAGTAAGCACTACAGATAAAATTTTTAAAATGTCTCACAGCCCCCAATCTTGGGGTTTGTTCATATGAAACTTAACGCCGCAAAGGACAGGCTAAGCCTACTTAAAATTAGGCCTAAGAGTCACCCCCAAGAGAACCTCTTTTGTTGCTCAGATGTGGCCTCTCTCTCTCAGCTAACACAATAAGCAAAATCACTGCCCTCCCCCTGTCTATGTGGGACATGACTCTCAAGGGTCTAAACTTCCTTGGCAACATGGGACAGAATTCCCAGAATAAGATGGGACTCAGCACCAAGGGATTGAGAAAATCTTCTCGACCAAAAGGGGGAAGAGAGAAATGAGATAAAATAAAGTATCAATGGCTGAGAGATTCCAGAGTCAAGAGGTTATCCCGGAGGTTATTCTTATGCATTAAATAGATATCAACTTTTTAGTTAATATGTAATGGAGAGGCTGGAGGAACTGCCTGAAAATGTAAGCTGTGTTCCAGTAGCCATGTTTCTTGAAGAGGATTGTATAATGATATAGCTTTCGCAATGTGACTGTGTGATTGTGAAAACCTTGTGCCTGATGCTCCTTTTATCTACCTTATCGACAGACGAGTAAAACATATGGATTAAAAATTAACAAATAATAGGGGGAACAAATGTTAAATTTAGTAGATTGACTGCTAGTGATCAATGAAAGGGAGGGGTAAGGGGTTATGGTATGTATGAATTTTTTCTGTTTTCTTTTTATTTCTTTTTCTGAATTGATGCAAATGATCATGATGATAAATATACAAAAAAAAAAATGTCTCACAACATCGGCTTGACCAAATTCCAAGTAAGAATGCAGCTGCTATGATCAGTAAGCTAAAGAAACCTTTAAAAGCATTCTTGAATTTGTGGTAGTTTTTGGTCATTACCCATTTTCTCAATCAATGAATACAAAAGTACAAAAGTCATGGGAAGGTCAATGACTTCTGACATTACAAAGGGGTTCTCCTACTAGGTGGCGGAATCTGGCTCTTTTGACCTTTGACTCTGATGGCCACAAAGAAGATTAAATTATAGATGCTATATATTCATTGTAATAATTAAAATAATATATTTTAATCAGCAAACCAAGTTACACTTAAAACATTTAATAAAATGATACAAAAATTTAAAAAAGGGGGCTTCTTTCTAGATTTGACTGCCAATTTACAGGAAATTCAGAAGGAGAAACTTGTTAAACTATACCTGGGGATGCAGTAGTAAGCACAATCAGAACCATGTGAAACTACAGAACAAACACCACCAGTTTCTTTAAAAAATGAGCTGGGAAAAAAAAAAAAACTTGGAGAGAGAACCGTAAAAGAGATATCAACTAATCCTGAAACCAGAGGGACCAGTCTCTCCAAGATTATCAACTAATTACTTCCCCCTATCCTTTATTGCCGACACCCTTTCAACATGAAAAAGCCAAATGGGTATTTCCCAAAGATCCCTATAGATTGGAAGAAGGATCAAGGGAGAAGGAGAAGTTATAACACAGAAAACAGGATTTAACAAATGAGGATGAGTGCTCAATCACTATATTGATATTTCCTTTAGCTTTCAGTGTTTGGAGCAGCTAGAAGGAAAAATCTGAAACAGTGGAATGGTAGCCCATAACAAACTCTGAAATCTGTTCTGTAACTACTTGTTGAAGTGCATTTTGAAAATTACTGCTTTTTCTTTCTTTTCTTTGCACATATGTTATATTTCACAATAAAAAATGTTGAAATTTTTTTTTTAAAAAGATATATCAATGAATGGGAATACATGGACCTTACTTCAATTCTGATTTTAAAAAGCAAACTGTAAAGAAAAGTTACGGACAATTATAAGACAACTGGAAATTTGAAGACAACTAGATAATTGATGATTTAGGATGACTGTTAATGCTTTGAGGCACGATAATGTTATTTTTTTTAAGTTATGTGAACATAACTAAACTTTTAAAGAGACATATTGAAATATTTAAGAATGAAATGATGTGATGTCTGGGATTTGCTTCAAAATAATAGGAGAGTCAGAGAAGTAGGTGAGGGTGGGACAGGGCAGGACAGGGTGATAAGTAAATGGAGGTTTGTCATGCTATTTTATTTCTGTTAATACTCCAAATACTCCATAATAAGAAAAAAAGTGGGAGCGGGTAGGTGAGAAAAATATGATTGACAAAATTAGATACTTTTTTAAAGTTGGGTGATTCTACAAAGACAAGTGTTGTCATAGTCATCAAAGTTGGGAACCGCTGCTCTAAGTTATCTGAAACTAGTCCTGTACACCTTATCACACTGAACTGGCCCCTCTACGGTGGTCAGCTTTCTGGGCTTGGCTTTCAAGAGAGGGATGGGATGGGAGGGAATGGGGCTTGGGAAAAGTCAGCCTGTGGCAGGTCAGAGGGTCCTGGGGCCCAGAACCAAGGGAGGGCAAAGGGCCAGCTGGGAGGGTGTTGGACGGAGGTGGGAATGGGCTAAGGTAGCATCTGCTGGCTAAAGGAGTCCCTCCCCCTAGCACTGCGGGCATTTGCCCAAGCTCACACAAATAGTAAAAGGAAGAACTTAGACTCAAACCCAGGAAGTCTGGCTCCAGAGTCCAAGCTTTTTTTTTTTTTTTTAAAACTATAACAACATATAAACACAAACATTCTTACCATATGATCATTCCATTCTTAGTATATAATCAATAACTCATAATATCATCACATAATTGTATATTCATCACCATAATCATTTCTTAGAACATTTACATCAACTCAGAAAAAGAAATAAAAAGAAAAAAGAAAAGAACTCATACATACCACACTCCTTTCCCCTCCCTCTCACTGACGGCTAGTATTTCCATCTATCCAATATATTTTAACCTTTGCTTCCCCTTTCTTTTTTCTATATCCCTTACCACTCCCTTTCATTGATCACCAGCATTTCGATCTACTAAATTTATTTTAATATTTGTTCTCCCTATTATTTATTTTTAATCTATATGTTTTACTCATCTGTCCATACTGTAGTAAAAGAAGCATCAGATACAAGGTTTTCACAATCACATAGTCACACTGTGAAAGCTATATCATTATACAATCATCTTCATGAAACATGGCTACTGGAACACAGCTCTACATTTTCAGGCAGTTTCCTCCAGCCTCTCTGTTACGCCTTAACTAAAAAGGTGATAACCATTTAACGCATAAGAATAACCTCCAGGATAATTTATCGACTCTGTTTGGAATCTTTCAGCCATTGACACTTTACTTTGTCTCATTTCTCTCTTCCCCCTTTCGGTTGAGGTTTTCTCAATCCCTTGATGCTGAATTCCAGCTCATTCTAGGATTTCTGTCCCACGTTGCCAGGAAGGTCCACACCCCTGGGAGTCATGTCCCATGTGGACAGGGGGAGGGTGGTGAGTTTGCTTGTCATGTTGGCTGGAGAGAGGCCACATCTGAGCAACAAGAGAGGTTCTCTGGGAGTGAGAGTCCAAGCTTTTGACCAAACGCTCTCGATTTGATCCTGCCAGTGATGGGGAGCTCTTAGAGGGTCGTGAGCAAGAGAGGAGAGATTTGATAAAGTTCTGTGGGAGAAGGATAAACTCTGTGGCAGAGCTGCAGACCCATGTCCAAGTGGAAGAAAGGGGGTGAGGCATTGTCCCCCAAGGCACAGTGAGGTAACTGGGAGCACAGCACAGCCCTGCCCAAAGCAGGTCCTCAAACAGGAAGGACTCCAATTCCAAGCTCCCAATAAGTCTATTCATTAAATCCAACTTGCTGTGGGATCGCTTTGGGGCAGGTACTTCATGCTCATCACCTCATTTAATCCTCCCACCAACCCTGGGAAGCTGTTATTATCCCCCACTACACCCCATTTTACCAACAAGGACACTGAGGTTGGAAGAGGTTAGATGACTTGCTCAAGGTCATGCAGGTAGCTAGGAAGTGGAGAGCTGCCTGCCTCCAGAGCTCTCACGCAAACCATTAGGTAAATCCTACGTCTCAGAGCTTCATTTACCCCCTTAAGGACTGCTGTGAAGGTAAAACTAGGTACATGTTTTTTTCTAATGGTGGGAGCTCAGACATCTTTTTTTTTTTTAAATATTTTTATTGAGATATCTTCACATACCATACAGTGCATCTAAAGTACATCTAAATCAATGGCTCATGATATCATCACATAGTTGTGCATTAGTCACTAAAATCATTTTTAGAACATCTGAATCACTCCAGAAAAAGAAATAAAAAAAGAAAAAACCCATAATCCCATACCCCTTACCCCTTACCACCCCCCACCAGGAATTGCAATCTATCCAATGTTTTTTTGGGTTTTTTTACCCTTATCCACCTCCTTTTATTTATTTATTTTTGGGTCCTTATTGCTTTCCTCATCTGGACATACCCTGGATAAAGGGAGCATCAGACACAAGGTTTTCACAATCATACAGTCATACTGTAAAAGTTATTTAGTTATACAATTGTCTTCAAGAAGCAAAGCCACTGAAATACAGTTCAACAGTTTCAGGTATTTCCTTCTAGCTATTCTAATACACTAAAAATAAAAAGGGATATCTATATAATACACAAAAATAACCTCCAGAATAACCTCTTGATTTTATTTGAAATCCCTCAGACACTGCAACTTTATTTTGCCTCATTTCTCTCTTCCCTTTTAAGAAGGCTTTTTCAAAACCATGATGCCAGGTCCCAGCTCATCCCAGAAGTCATGTCTCACATTGCCAGGGAGATTTACACCCCTGGGGGTCATGTCCCACCTTGTGTGTGTGTGTAGGGAGGCAGTGAGTTAATCGTGGATTTGGTTTACAGAGAGAGGCCACATCTGAGCCATGAAAGAGGTTCTCTGTGGGTAACTGTTATGCATAATCCTAAATAAGCTTAGCCTATCCCTTTGTAGGAATAAGTTTCACAGGGGCAAGCCCCAAGCCTGAGGGCTTGGCCTATTAAATTGGTTGTTCCCAATGCTTACAAGAATATCAGGAATTCCCCAAGTGGGGAAATCTAAGATTTTTCTCCTTTCTCCCCAGTCCTTCATGGGAACTTTTGCAAATACTTTTTTGTTCTCTGCCCAGATTACTCTGGGATGTATCAGGGTATCACACTAACCTGTACAAACCCACAAGATCTCACTCCCTATTCAAGACCATGTAATTACCATGTTTGAATAAACTGACATACAAGTTAAATCAGATAGCGTGTTACCCAAAATATAAACTTTGCACCAAGTAAACGTCTCTTCCTTTGGTCAAACACAGAAGTTGAAGTTTTAAAATATAAGCTCAGGCATCCTGGACGGTGATGCAGAAAATCCTGAGGGGAAGGGGCTTCTAGTGTGCACAGCATGAGGCAAAAGGCCGAGAACTTGGCCTAGAAGGTGGGGGTGAGGGATGGGGCTGAATTTTAGGCCGAGCTCTGTTATTAGCCCCTCTGTGAGCCTCTGAGCAAGCTCCTTCATCCAGTGCCTCAGTTTCCCCACCTGTACAGTTTAGAGTTCTCAGACAGGAACTCTGAATCCCTTTCTAAATCAACACTCTGGGACTTGGGATGGAAGCTAATCACACTCTGCAAGGCAGCTCCAACATCAGCTGCCCACTCAGCAGTAAATGAGAGGAATAAAAGTCTCCAAATGGTTTTCATTTGGTGAACCCCCCATCAGCAGCTTTGCCTGTCCACAGCCTCAGCAGCGCCTACCCTACAATGCCTGGGAGGCAGGACCCAGAGCCCCAGCCCTTGTTCCGTCCAAGACCCATGGCGTGACCTTGCTCAGCCTCCTTCCTTCCCTAGGCCTCCAACTTGCCTGGAATGAAAGGGGCTGGGCGGCGACATGGAAGGCTCCTGCCAGCTCTGACATTTATTATTTCAGGATTCCTCTCGCTGTTTTCTTTCCTGCACTGCTGGAGCCATGACTGGCTGGGGCCCCCTTCACGGGGCCTCCCTAGACGTCTCCCAGCCCGGGCGTCTGTCCAGCCTCAGCAGCTCAGCCTCGCAGGCTGCCTCTTGCACAGCGGTGGGGAGGGAGAGGGAGTGCAGGAAGGGAGCTGCAGACTCCGCAAACCCGAACTGTCCTGGCTGGGATTTTACTCGGGAGACTGCTCAGTGAGCTAGAGGAGCAAGAATTCTACTGGACCGATCACTGAAGCTTCCTGCCAGACCCCTGGCCCCAAGTCCCAAATTCTCCTGACTCCTGGGGAGAGTCACACCCGGCCTCTAAGCCAGAACAGCAAAGGGTCAGGTCACTCACCCCCTGGCCTGGACAAGTCTACCCTGCTCCCCCATGGGCTGGACATCCACCGCTTAAACACCAACCCTGTGGCACTCTGCAATTTCATAAGTCTGCCAGGCTGTTTTCAGTCCTCGACCTTTGCTCACACAGCTTTCTCTTCCTAGTGAGTCCTTACCCCCTTCTGCCTAGTAAACACTTCATCTTTCCTGATTCAGATCCCGGTCATCCTCTCCCCACCGTTTCTGATCCCTCCTGCCTTTATGCTGTCCTGTGCCCACTGGGGCTTTTATCTGATGGCTCTGATTTACCACCCATCGACTTCTCTACAGGGGCTGAAAACCCTAGAAGGGGGTGGGGGTGGGGGGTTATCTCATTCAACTTTTGTATCCACAGTGCCCAGCAGAGATCCGGGTACATAGATGCCAATCAGCATTTGTGGAATGAATGAATGAATGAATATGAACAAGACCCTTTGGGAACACAGAAAAAGCAACAGAAGTTAAGAGCTCAGGCTTTTACATCACGCTGTCCCAAAGGCCAAATTCTGGTTCCAGTTCTCTTAGCTGTGTGACCTGGAGCAAGTGACTTAGCCTCTCTGAGCCTCTGTGAGAATGGAATGCAATCAGGCACTGAAGAACCTAACCCAGTGCATGACACACAGAAAGGGCTCCATATCAGCTATCCCGCCCAGCAGACATCTTCTCTGCATCCCCAGGCCCTCAGACACACCCCCAAGCTACCCAAGGAATCACCTGGATGGACAGCTTTAAGAAAATAAGGATGCCTATGCCTCACCCCAGACCTATTAAGTCAGAATCCCTTGGGGCAGGAGGTGACGGCTGGGAGGGCTGGGCATCAATGGTGGAGTGAATGAGGAAGCACAGATCTTGGGCTGAACTGCTGAAGTCCAAATCTTGGCTTTGTCACCTACCGCTAATAGAGTCACCAGATTTAGCAAAAAATACCTACAGGATACCAGTTAAAATTGAATTTCAGATAATCAATGAATATTTTTTTAGTAAAAATATGTCCAATTTTTGCCTGGGCATTCTGCATTTTACCTGGCAACATTGCTTACTAGGTTATTTCTCCTCCTTATGCCTTAGTTTGTCTATCTGAGGATTTCCTGGGTTAATATATGGAAAGTGCTTTCAGCAGTATCTGGGTGCTTGGTATACTATTCTTATTTTTATTGGTTTAAAGGCAATCCAGACAACATGCATGAACCTTGAAAACATATTGCTCAGTGAAAGAAGCCAGACACAAAAGACCCCATTTTGTATGATTCCATTTACATGAAATGTCCAGAACAGGCAAATCCATAGAGACAGAAAGATGATTAGTGGTTACCAGGGGCTGCACAGGTTTCTTTTTGGGGAGATAGAAAAGTTCTAAAATTAGATAGTGGTGGTAGGTCCACATTATGAATACACTAAAAACACACTCAATTGTACACTTCAAAATGGGGAGATGATGTTATGTGAATTTTATATCAATAAAAATAAACCTACCTAAAAGCAATCTGGGGAGTTCTAATGCGTTCTGGGTAGGCTCTGCACAAATGTCTGATGAAGAAATGAACTGAGAGGAGATTGCAGAGGGAAGTGCTGAGGAAAGAACCTGCCTTGTTCAAACTCAAGCACAGCTATTCATTCCTGACACCTCTAAGGTATATGAGATTTCTCTTTTGGCTTTGGCTGCCAGGACAGGCACAGACAATTTCTGCCCTCAAGCATGATAATTACCTCATCCCTGTTTCAAGGTACAATTTTGTTTCCATTTTCTGTGCAGTTCCTGACCCTGTGTGCAATATATTTATGTTTTTGGTAAAAGGAAATTAAAAAAAAATTAAGTACCTGTTATATAGCACATATATACTAGATGCTTTATATATAATCCCCTCAAAAACATGACATAAGACCATTATCATCCCTGATTTACTGATGGGTAAAAGGAGATTAGAAAAGTTAAGTCATTTGCCCAAGGTCACACAGCCAATAGGAATTCAAACCCAAGTTTGTTAGACTCAGTTACAGGATTCTCTCCACAGATCTTAGCCACCATATCCCTGAATCCACTGCTTCACTGCTGTGGGTTTCTTTTTTTTTTTCCAAATATTTTCATTGAGAATCAATCTGCACACATATACAGTCTAACCATATCGTACAATCAGTGGCTCACAATATCATCACATAGTCGTGTATTCTTCACCATGATCATTTTTAGAACATCTGCATCTGAATCACCCCAGAAAAAGAAAGAAAAAAAGAAAAAAAACAAACTCATACATCCCATATCCCTTACCCCTCCCTCTCACTGACCGAAAGTATTTCAAGCTATCCAATTTTTACCCTTTATCTCCCCCTATTATTTATCTATTTTTTTATCCTTGCTATTTTTTTTTTTACTCATCTGTCCATTCCCTGGGTAAAAGCAGCATCAGATACAAAGTTTTCACAATCACACAGTCACATTGTAAAAGCTATATAGTTATATAGTCTTCTTCAAGAATCAAGGCTATTGGAACACAGTTCAACAGTTTCAGGTACTTCCCTTTAGCCACTCCAATACACCATAAACTAAAAAGGGGTATCTATATAATGTGTAAGAAAAACCTCCAGAATAACTTCTTGGCTCTATTTGAAATCCCTCAGACACTGCAATTTTATTTTGTCTCATTTCTTTCTTCCCCTTTTTGCTCAGGAAGGCTTTCTCAATCCCATGATGCCAGGTCCCGGCTCATCCCCGGGAGTCATCTCCCACATTGCCAGGGAGATTTACACCACTTGGGAGGTGAGGGGGTGGGGGTGGCAGTGAGTTCACCTGCAGAGTTGGCTTAGAGAGAGAGGCCATATCTGAGCCATGAAAGAGGTTCTCTGGGGGGTGACTCGTAGGCATAATCCTAAATAGGCTTAGCCTATCCATTTTCAGGAATACGTTTCATAACGGCAAGCCCCAAGACTGAGGGCCTATTAAACTGGCTGTCCCCAATGCTTGCAAGAATAGCAGGAATTCCCCAGGTGGGGAAATTTAAGATTTTCTCCTTTCTCCCCAGTTCTTCAAGGGGACTTCTACAAATACTTTTTTATTCTCTGCTCAGATTACTCTGGGATATATCAGGGCATCACCCTAACCTGTACAAACCAACAAGATCTCATGCCCTATGCAAGATTCCATGTAATTATGGTGTTCAAGTAAGCTGACCATACAAGTTAAATTAGATAATGTATTACCCAAAATATAAATTTTGTACCAAATAAACCCTTTGGTGTCTCTGTGAGGTTGAAGTTTGAAAATACGGGCCATATCATCCTTTACCCAGTATCCTGATTTATCTTAGTCCTATCCAGATCAACTGCTCTGGGTTTTCACAGGAATAAGTCTTCTCTTACCCAGATGGGGGCCTCGACTAATCACCTCCATAACCTCAGAACCTACCCTTCAGCCTCTGTACACGGTAGGTGTTCAAGAAATGTGGCTTAATGGCTTGGCAACCTTAAGTGAGGCATGCTCACCACTGCAGTTTTCACCCTGACTGCTTGTCACAATCACCTGGGGAACTTCTGAACTACACACCTGTCCAGGCCTCACACCCGGGAGATTCTGATTCGGTAGGTCTGGGTGGAGTCCACAGCATCTGAGCTTCCTAAAAGCTTGACCAAGGTCAAAACCCAGCAGTTCTAAACCCTCAGCAGCTGTCCCCATATACTCCATACAATCTGCAGCAGCAGCAGCTTCCCAGACACTCCAAAGCAATTGAGGCCAATGTTCCCAAAGGGAACCCAGGGCCCTGCCCTAGAGCCTGAGGCACTCACTATACCTGGGTCTCACTCATCTGCTCTGAGCCCAAGTACTAGGTCCATTAAGGGACCTTCCAGCCACAAGATCTGGCTGAGGACTCTGTAGGATCCAACTGTTTTTCCTTCTGCTCTGACCTGAAGTTCTAGTTTTTGTCCTCAAAACTGCCTGTGTCAGTGGCCACAAAAAGCTGAACATCAGGCAAGGCAGTGAGCACTGAAGAAGACTGATATTTAGGGAGAGGAGGAGACTGAGAGACTGGAGTCCGGGAAGATCCCTGCCCCTTATGCAGAGGCAGCCTGGTAGGGGAAGAGGCTGGACTTGATGGAGCTGAGTTCCAATTCCATCCTAGAACAGCCTTGATCCCAGGCCCTCCAGCTACCACCCTAGAGACCCTATGCCTTTGCCCACCTTCTCAGGAAAATACCTAACCTTCCCCTCCTCAAGTGAGTTTAGACTGGTATGGGGGAAAATAGCACTAAATCTGTTTTTAGGTCACCGACAACTTCCATGCTGCCAAATCCAGGTCATGTCTCTGTCATCTTCTTGTTTTACCTCTAGACCTCTGGGAAGCATCTGACAGAGCCAAACATTGCCATCTCCTCAAAATACTTGTCTCCTAGCTTCTGAGGCATGGCCTCAGATTTCCCTCCTTCCTCACTGGCAGCTCCTTTCCTTTCCAGATCTCTCAGTATTATAGCTCCCCAGAGCATGGGCCTGGGCTCTCTTCATTACCTTCCCTAGGTTGATCCTGAATACCCCAAAGTTTTAAATACCAGCTAAAATAATGTATTCGTGGACCTTCTGCCTGGGAATCTCTTGGGGTACTTACAAAAATGTCAAATGCCCAGACATCCATGTATTGGCAATGTGCTATCAAGGACATTTGTCATTTTTTTTGCTAGTCTGGCATCTGAACCTAACTTCCTTTCTATGTCTAGGGAAATACTTGTGCAGTCTTCTAAGTTCTCCTGCTCAAGCTGAAAAGACCAAATGCTTGCTTTCCCAGATTCCCTTGCAGCTAGGGTACCAGCACATGACCTAGACTCTACCAAGAGAGGCACCAGCACATGACCTAGGACCCACCAATGAGAGGCACCAGCACATGACCTAGGCTCCACCAATCAGAAGTACCAGCACATGACCTAGACTCCACCAATCAGAAGTATCAGCACATGACCTAGACGCCACCATTCAGAGGTAACTTACTGTAGACTCTGAATCAGGAGCAGAGGGTGGAAGATTCATTGTAATGCCAGCTGCAACAGCAGTGAAGGGTCCCAGTGGCCCAGGGCACAGTGGCAATACTAGCTGTGGTATCACTGTGTGGCAGCAATGTCTGCACTAAACTGGCTCGGTGGTGTGATTGTGGCTGAGGTCCTGCCTCCTGTCCAACCTCCTTTGTACTTCTCTGGTTCTCCAGCTTTCAAAAATCCTGTGAAATACCGAATATTCCGTGTGTATGAATTCCTTTCCTGTTTAAATCAGCTCAGGTTGATTTCTGTTGCTTGCAATAAGAATCCTAAGCTATACCTACCGAAGAGTTTCTTCTTCTTCTTCTTTTTTTTTTTTTTTAACATGGGCAGGCACCGGGAATCGAACCCGGGTCCTCTGGCATGGCAGGTGAGCATTCTTGCCTGCTGAGCCACCGTGGCCCGCCCCCGAAGAGTTTCTTGGAATGATGCTAGAGATTCTGCATCTTAACACATTTGTCAGGTGATTCCTACGATGTAAGTTTGAAACCTGCCATATGAATGCTGACAACTTTCAAATTTGTATTCTCAGTCTCCTCTTTTCCTTTGAGCTCCAGACCCATGTATCCAACTGACTTGTGACATCTCTACTTGGATGTCTCAAAGACCTATAAGATGTATAAAGAGAATTACTGATTTTCCCCCTCTCCCATACTTCTCTTTCTCAATCCATGGCAGTGCCCTTCCACTAGCAATTTGGGAACCATTCTGACCACTTCCCCATTCATTCCATCAGCAAATCTTAATGTTACTATCCAGAAAATACTTCTAGAATCTGTACACTTCTTTTCCTCCACTAATCCCAAAAACCCTATCCACATCATCATTTCCTTGAACAACTGTCCAGCTTTCTCACAATCTCCTTGGATCCCCTCCTCTCCCCTCTAGTCTCCCAAAAGCAACTGAGATGATTTTTTTTTTTTTAATTTTTGCATGAGCAGGCACCAGGAATCGAACCCGGGTCTCCAGCATGGCAGATGAAAACTCTGCCACTGAGCCACCATTGCACTGCCCTGAGGTGATATTTTTAAAATATAAACTGGATCAGGTTGGTTGCCTGCAAAATCCATAAAATCCAAACTTGTGACAAGGGTGTACAAGTCTGGGTGTTTGCCTCCCTTCCCAAAGTCACCCAGCGTGGCCCTTCCATTGGCCTACCACCCTGCCACTCTGGCCTTCTTTCAGTGTCACATACCCAGGCTCTTTACTGGCTCAGGACCTTTGCCTAAGATGTTCCCTTCATCTAGAGTTCCCTCCCACCATTATTCTCTATTCATGTTCCTTTTTTGTTTTCTTCTTTTATTCATTTTTTTATTTAACCAATATTTTCTGAGCACCTACTGTGGGGATACAATGGGAAGGTTAGATTTTATTCTCATAGAACTCAAAATCTAGTGAGAGATCAGATCTTAATAAAATAATTATACAAATAAATGGAAAATTTATCTATGATATGTGTTACAAAGGGAACACAGGGCTAAGGGGGAATTGAGCTGGGGTTAGGAGTTAGGAGGCCACTGCAGTGTTCAAAGGGACAGATGACAGTGGCTTGGACCATAGGAGAGATGTAAAGAAGCAGGATGAGGCTCAGAAGGTCAAACTGATAACCTTTGGTGATGAAGTGTACAAGTGGAGGTATGAAGCTTCTGGCTTGCGTAACAGAAAACATGGCGGTATCACTGACCAAAACAGGGAATGCTAGGAGGGCCAGCCTGGAGAGAAAGTTCATGTGTGTGGTGCTGGATACACTGCACAGCTAAACAAAACCAGGAGGACAGCAGTTGGTTTCTGAGTCTTGGCTGGAGGCACAAATCTATGAGTCATCTAGTGATGGGAAAGGATTGAAGCTACGAGTGTGGATGAGATTGCCTGAAAGGGGCCTTGGTGCCAAAAGTCCTAAGGGCCCAAACCTCAAGGAAGGCCTTGACAAGGAGGATGAGTCTTCATGCCACTTATCATATGTGCAACTGTTGACTTGTTTGTTTACCTGTTTACTGCTTGTCTTCCCTAGAAGACTAGATGCTCCACCAGGAAGGGGCTACATCTGCTTTTCTTAGCAGTGTGCCTACCCAGTGCCTAAACAGGGCCTGGCACAGAACAGGCCTTAATAAATATTTTAAATTTTTAAAAAATATTAATTAATATTTTTAATATTAAATTCCAGCTTCCTCATTTTACTGTGTGATCTTAGGCAAGATATTAACCTCCCTGATCCTCAGTCTTCCTATCTGTAAGATGGACATCTCACTTTCTTCATAGGGTTGTTCTAAGAATAAAATGAGATAACTTAAATAAAGAGCCTGTATAGTACAATGTACACAGAAACAGACCATTCCCTTGAGCTTCTATTTACTAACATAGAAAATGGGAAGAAATTACTAATTAGAGAGTCCAACCATCTAGGGAAGGGGCAGGATCAGGCAACCAAACTTCTACTGCTCACTCAGTGGAGCCTAGGTCTCTTCCTCCTGCCACCTGTCTTGTGAGCAAAATTGAGTTTCTCCCCAGGACCTTGGAGACAACGTTTTGTGTGGCCTGGGGCAGGCTATTTCCCTTCTCTGGATATCTGTTACCATAGCAGGATTTCTCTGCTCCCCAAGACTCCGCCACCTCACAAGATTTGGATGTGCCAGGCACTGTGTTGGTAGTGCTGTCCCTCCACAGGGCTGGTCTTACCCAACCTAGGGCAACACGACTGGTCCCCACTGCCTGGGAAAAAGCCTGGCCTGAATGCCACACATGCATTCAAGGACTTCCAAGTCCGGTTGCACCCCCTTAACTTTTTTTTTTTTTTTTTCATGGGCAGGCACCGGGAATCAAACCTGGGTCTCTGGCATCGCAGGCAGGAACTCTGCCTGCTGAGCTACTGAGGCCCGCCCTGTACCCTCTTAACTTTGCAGTCCCTTTTTTCAATTCCCTTTGACCTGAGCTTTCCAGACTGGGATTGTCCATTACAGCTGGACAGGGAGGCACAAAACAGTACCTTGTGCTGGAAGCTGGATTGTGCTAATGGAGAGTAACTGCCATGGACATTTCTCAGGGGGCTGTCCAGGCCTTGCCCCTTTTCTCTAAGAAACTCCCACCCCCACAGGGTAGTTCCCAGCGGCCATGTTTACCCCAACCGGAGTCTATCCCTCCATGAGTTCTGCTGATGGAACCAGGGGTGGAGAACTGGCTTCTGGAAACAGTCCAGACCATCAGCCTCTCTGCCAAGAACTTGGAAGTGGGACAAAGGGTTGGCTCAGTTACCTTCAGACACTGGACCAGTGAGATCGTGTAAGGGTGGCGGTGAGGCTGGGCTTTGGGCCTGTGTGATGACGAGTGAGCAAAAGTACTGATCAGTTGTGCAGAAAGAAAGAGAGGCAAGAAAGTAGGAGAATGAGCCTCAGCTCCTGATGACTTTTCAGCCTCGAGTTCCAGGTCTGTGTGTCTACCTTTACTTACTGCTCTTCAATTCCAAGAGGGATCCCTAATTCCTTAAAACAGATTCCCCTTCAACATAAATGAGCTTGTGAGGCCTTATGTTTATTGCAAACAATCTCTTAAGATTACATAATTTTTATACTACAACAAATGTGGATGAAAAATTAAATGAAATCCTTTCTAAAACAAGATTCAAAAAAAAACAAAAGTCACAAAGGAAAAGATAAATCTGACTCCAACAAAGTTTAAAACTGTGCAGTATAAGACATGATACCAGTTTATGTAAGGATTCCCTCTAGCCTTCTCCCATCAATAATATATTTTCCTTGAGCATATACACATTGGGAAGCACACACATTAAATTGCTCACAGCAGCTACCTCTGGGGAGGGGAGAGGGATTGTGAGAAATGGTCATAGGTAACTTTAACCTCTTCTGTTATGTTCCAAAACTTAAAAAACAATTATTATGTCCCTTATGCAATTCAAAATTTATTAAAATCTCAAAAAACATACAAGACACAAAACAAAATTTTTTTTTTTTTGTAGCAGGCTGCATGATCCAAGACCCACCAGGGGACATGAGTTCACATGCACGACGCAGCATGAATTCTCAGCTCCAGCCAAAAGGGTTTACTTGGTTCCCAGATACGCTCTCTTCCCACAGTGTCTGAGTTCACTCACATTTCCTTCTATCCTTTAAAACCCAGCTGGAAGTCTCACCTCCTCGAGGGAACTCTCCTTGACTTTCCCAGTCCTCACTCCTCTCTCCTTCCCTCCCTCCCTCCACCAGCCTGAGCAGTGACTACACCTTTCACTGGGCACTTGGGACAGACTCCTGGGATTCCTACTTCTATCCCTCAGACAGGCAAGATCTCCCTGACCAGCCAGTAACCAGGGCAGCATCTTGGTGGCTTTGGGGTCTAGCACAGAGATGGCATGGAGAACAGACAGAGCACAGCCATGGAGACAGCCAGGCCTGCTGCGTGTCACAGGGCAACTTCTTAACATCCCTGGGCCTATTGTCACAGTTGTTATTGAGAATATCAACGAAAGGATGAATGTAAAGGGGCCCAGGACAGGAAGAGGCCACTTGAAGGAATGCTTATCTTAACATTTCCTCTCATTTGTACAGTGTTTTAAAACTGAAAACAGAAAAATTTAATGATCCAGTGAGATAGGCAGGAAGGGATTATTTGCCCCACTATACAGATGAAATGACTGAGTTTCTGAGAAGTTACAAAGGTAGGACAGGCAGATGGACTTTAAAGAACACCTGGGTAGAAATGCCAGTTCTTCCATTACCCAGCTGTGTGAGCATGGACAATTCTCTTGCCCTCTGTGAACATCAGTTTCTCCATCTGATATAAGAGAGTTCATAGCTGATGTATTTATCTTAAAGGGTCCCCCAGACCTGACAATAGTATCCTGTGACCTGCCCAGGACCCTTCCCAGAAGGACTGCAAAAAGGGGCTGTAAGTCTCAGGTCAGAGTCCCTTGTTACTCAGGAAACCAGCTGGGAATGGAAGCAGGCGGGACTGGAAGACTTGACTTGAGAATCAGTTGCACTTTGATTCATCCAACCGGAGCTTCAAGCACTGGGGTAGATTAGTCATGCCCAGAACTGGGGTG
>PVIY010022815.1:0-40273 GCA_004026745.1 Myrmecophaga tridactyla | reverse complement strand
CATATTACCTCATTTAATGGTGGGTAATGAGCCTGGGGATCTCACCAGGTGTGCAGCTACAAGGCTGTGCTCTGGCATTGCCAAGGAAGGAGAATGGGGGAGGGCCCAAGAGTCCAGCACCTTGGCTCCAGCTTTGGCCCTGAGCTCCCACTCCCTGGGTCTCAAGCAGCCTGGTGCATGTAGCCCTGGTCTTCCCTCCACCAGACCTGTGCATTTCCCTAGATCTGGGAGTTTTCTATTTGCTCCTTGAGCACAGGTGGGCACATCACCAAGAAACCAAACGGTAACCCCGTCCCCCAGCCTGGTTTCAGCCAGAATACCTCCGCAAGCATTTATCTTTCATAATGGGTTTCCAGCTACGCTTACATTTGAAGAGCAGGTTCTGCCATGAACAATAGCTTGGAAACCCCTGCCCTAAAGGGAGAATCCTTCAAATTCCTGGGCCAGGTGAGCCTTGTCCTTATGCTTCCCCCAGCCCTCTGCTCATGGTCTCCTCATCCCAGGCATCCTCTCCCCTACCAGCCCAAGGCAGAACCGTTTCTGTCTGTCCCCTACAGAAGTCAGCTCTTCCCCAAAGCTTTTAATCAAGCATATCCCTTCAAAAGTATATTGATGGGTTTGGGTTGGCTGCTGAAGGTTCCATTTCGTAGTATATGGACTGTGCCTGCCTGTATGCACATATAGTTGGGACATTATTTTGTGTTCATGTGTTGAATGGTGTGTTTTCCATAAGAAGCCTTTTAATCCAACCTAGAGAAAGGGAAGGGTAGGGAAACAGGGAACTTGGTAGGAAAGAATTAATAGTAGTTTCCCTCCTTCCAAATGGACCCCAGACCAGACCGACATCTGACCCTAACATTTGCAAGAGTATCAGGGAGGAAGTCGGCCCGTACCCTCACTCCTCCCACCGCAGCTCCATGCAACAGGAATTGAACAAACAACTCATCCCACATTCCCAAGCTCCATCCAAAGGCCCTTTGCAAATAGCCACACTGCAGCCACCATTGAAGCCTAGGTGAGCAAATCACAAATAGGAAAGATGGGAAAGAGGCTCAGGCAGGAAGACACTGAGGCATTTGGGTGGGAAATTTGGGGTCCTGCATACCCAAGCATGGCGTAAAGGGAGGATCAACTCTGGATGGCATGTCTAAGAGTGGCTCCCTTAGACACAAGTCTAGGGATGTTCCATTCAGGCTACATAGACCTCAGGGACTCCAGCACGACAAGGTGGAGGAGGTGGGCTCTCCAGAGATGACACTGGCCTCCTCCATGTCTTGGTTGACTGGAAGGGGGAAGAGGATAGCTGCTGCAAATTAATTT
This sequence comes from Myrmecophaga tridactyla, assembly GCA_004026745.1. NCBI lineage: Eukaryota > Metazoa > Chordata > Mammalia > Pilosa > Myrmecophagidae > Myrmecophaga > Myrmecophaga tridactyla. Next base: position 38,953 of record PVIY010022815.1, on the reverse strand, counting down.
TAATAAAGCAGAAATGGGACGGTACTCAGTCTTGTCGCACTCACCAACTTCTTCCCAGTTCCTCTGATTTAGATAATCTCCCACCACCTTATCCCTCATCTATTCTGCTTGAGCCCCCACTGTGGACCCTGGCTGGTCCAAGGACACCACGCCCATCCTCAAAGCCTGCTATTCCTTCTGTCTGGAATGTTCTCCCTGGTGACCAAGTGCCTTTCTCCTTCAGGTCTCTGTTCAAATATCTCTTCATTGACTACCAGTTATAAAATAACACACACACATACCAGCCCTCCCTATCCCCCTCTCTGCATTATTTCTCACCATAGCACTTGACACTGCCTGGCATACCATATATTTGGCTTGTCTTCTCGACTAGAATATAATGTTTTATGCAAGTAGTAATTTTGTTTTGTCACTGACATTTCCCCGTTGCCTGAAGAACAACTAACAAGTAATGAAAGTTCGATAATAAGTGTTGAACTTGAGGAACTCTGGTCCAAAGCTGATTGGTGCAAAGCTTGAAAGAGCCTGTTCAGGGCTCTAATATGCCATGAGGTACCTCTTATGGTTATTTTAGGCCACAGATTGCTTTTCTGGCCCTGCATCCCAACATCTCAATTTGGGAAACTCCCAAGGCTTTATCTGTAAATCTTTCTCCTCTCTTAGTCATGCTTATTTCTTAGGTGATCTCATCAAGTTCCATGGTTTTAATAGAATTATAAATGTAGGAATCCTGATTCATTTCTGTCTCTAACCTCTTGACTTTCCCGAACCGCCATCTCACATACTCAACACATCTGTCCAGATATCAAATAAGCATCTCAAATTTAACATGCCTCACCCCAAAATCTTTCCCCTTCCTTCCTTCTTTCTTCTTTCTTTCTCTTTAAAATCTTTTCTCTCTCTCTTTTTTTTTTTTTGCTATTTAGTTTTCCTCCTCCCACTTGCATCACATTATTTTGAAGCAAATTCCAGACACAGATATTGCATCATTTCATCTGTGTATATCTCAGTGCATATCACTAAAAGATAAAGACTCATTTTTAAACATTAGCATCACTCCATTATTACATCCATCAAAATAACTATATTCTCTTCCCAGTGCCTGCCCATGCAAAAAAATAAATAAATAAAATAAAATAACTATAATTCCTTAATGTCACCACAATTCCTTAATGTCTCACAATTTTTTGTTTGAATCAGGATCCAAATAAGATGTACAAACTGTGATTGAAATGTCTTGCCACTTTTCTTTTTTTTTTCTTTTTTTTTGGTATGCTGTATGGTGGGGTCACATTTCATTCTTTTTCTACATGACTATCCTGTTCTTGCAGCACCATTTGTTGAATTTTTTTTTCTTTGGGAAGTACATGGACCAGGAATTGAACCCAGGTCTCCCCATGGCAGGCAAGAATTCTACCATTTAAGTCAATTTAATCTATAAGCTCTCCATGCCCCTTTTTTCTTTTCAATTTATTTGCTGAAACAGGGTCGTGTGTCCAGCAATGTTACTAACTTAGAATTTTATTGATTGTACCCCACGATGTAGTTTAACATGTCCTAACGTGCGCTATACTGCCTGCAAATTGCCTAGAGGCTTGACCAAGCTCAGGTTTGATTACTTCGTAATTGCCTCTTCCGTCAGAGGGCACCTGCTTTTGTCACTTTAAGAGCAGCTTATGGCTGCAGGGCTAGAGGACACAGACTCATTACCATGTGCATTCTGCATTCTGTCCTTCACTCACCACTGACCACCTGCCTCTCCATCTGCATGCCTGGCCACTACCTGGCAGAAATGCTTAGATTACCTGCAGTCCTTCGTCAGTTGAGGCCAGTGTCCAGGGCATTGGCTCCTCATTTCACTTGAGCTTATGCCAAAGATATAAAATGAGGTGCAGTTGCTCGAACCTTAATGCTTCAAGGTATAGGCTTTTAGCCGATGCTGTAGCAATTGCTATGGGGCCAAAGGGAAGGACAGTGATTTCTGAACAGAGTTGGGGAAGCCCCAAAGTAACAAAAAATGGTGTGACCATTGCAAAGTCAATTGACTTGAAAAATAAATACAAAAATATTGGCACTAAACTCATTCAAGATGTTGCCAAAATGAAGAGTCTGAGGATGACACCACCACTGCTACTGTACTGGCATGTTCTATTACCAAGGAAGGCTTTGAGAAGATTAGCAAAGGTGCTAATCCAGTGGAAATCAGGAGAGGTGTGATGTTAGCTGATGATGCTCTAATTGCTGAATTTAAGAAGCAATCGAAACCTGTGACAACCCCTTAAGAAATTTCTCAGGTTGCTGCAATTTCTACAAATGGAGACAAAGAAATTGGCAACGTCATTTCTGATGCAATGAAAATGGTTGGAAGAAAGGGTGTCATCACAGTAAAGGATTGAGAAACATTGAATGATGAATTAGAAATTATTGAAGGCATGAAGTTTGATTGGGATTATATTTCTCAATACTTTATTAATACATCAAAAGGTCAGAAATGTGAATTTCAGGATGCCTATGTTCTGTTGAGTGAAAAGAAAATTTCTAGCATCCAGCCCATAGTACATGGCCTTAAAATTGCCAATGTTCACCGTAAGCCTTTGGCCATAATTGCTGAAGATGTTGATGGAGAAGCTCTATCACACTTTCCTTGAATAGGCTGAAAGTTGGTCTTCAGGTTGTAACAGTCAAAGCTCCAAGGTTTGGTGATGATAGAAAGAACCAGCTCAAACAGATGGCTATTGCTTCCAGTGGTGCAGTGTTTGGAGAAGAGGGGTTGACTCTTGAGGGGTTGACTCATGATTTGGGAAAAGTTGGAGAAATCACAGTGACCAAAGATGATGCCATGCTCTTGAAAGGAAAAGGTGACAACTAGCAAATATGAAAAAGAAAAATTAAATGAACATCTAGCAAAACTTTCAGATGGAGTAACTGTGAGGAAGGTTGGCAGCAGAAGTGATGTGGAAGTGAATGAAAAGAAGGAGTTACAGGTGCACTCAATGCTACACGAGCTGCTTGTTGAAGAAGGCATTGTTCTGGGAGAGGGGTTGTGTTCTGCTTCAATGCTTATGCCAGCCTTGGACTCACTAACTCCAAATAATGAAGAATCAAAAAATTGGTATAGGAATTATTAAAAGGACACTCAACATTCCTGCAATGATTCTTGCTAAGAATGCAGGTGTTGAGAAAATTAGGCAAAGTTCCTCAGAAGTTGGCTATGATGCTATGCTTGGAGATTTTGTGACTATGGTGTAAAAAAGAATTATTAATCCAACTGAGGTTGTAAGAACTGCTTTATTGTGTGCTGCTGGGGTGGATTCTCTGCTAACCACAGCAGAAGTTGTAGTCACAGAAATTTCTAAAGACGAGAAGGATCCTGCAATGGATGGAATGGGTGGAATGGTGGTATGGGAGGTGGCATGTTCTCATACTTAGAATGATTCAATTCTAAGTTCAATAATTATGCTCTACCATAATTAATGAACTGTAATGGGAAGCTCAAGGCAGTGTTTCTCACCAAAAACTTAAGAAAGTCATTTGAAGAAGATGATAGAAGAAAAGACTGGCTGATGTAAGAAAATCACTATAACCATTAGTTACTGATTTCAGTTGGCAATATATAATGGTTTATTCCTGTCATTGTTTGTGCCTACAGAAATTTTACTTAGTATTTTTTGAATAAAAGGATATTTGTACATTCCTGAAAGAAAAAAAAGAGCAGCTTATGCTCACTGCCCAAACCCATTACCTCATTAGAACTGCCAAATGGTGACATTCGCATTTGATCATTCTTTTTCATTTATTAGCTGGAATACATCTATAGAGAGAAATGGCTCTTATTTACTATTTGGTTATCCTAGGGTATAATTTGTACAGGAAAAACAGGATAGATGATTCTTTCCCTCTCTTAGCCCATTTTCAAAATAATGAGCTGGTTCCCTATCATTCTTCAACAGAGACCAATTAAGGGATGATTTTAGTATCAACACAAACTTATAGATACGAATATATTCAATGATGTTCCAATGCACTGCAGCTTTTATCCTTATTGGTGCTCAAACTATCCCATCTTTAGCAAGCGGGAGTCTCTTCAAGTTGGCTGTTCAGCTCTTTTGACAGGGCGTCATCTTTGATGGCTTCCTTGCCACCTGGAACAACAAGGTACTCCAGGCTCATCTTATCCATTTCCTCCCATGACCCGGGGTAAGCAAACCTGGGAAATGGCATTTCAAGACTACAACCTTGCTACTGGGATGGCTCAACACAGATCTCTTGATTATTTCCTCAAAACCTCCTCCTTCCCCAGTCTTCCCCATCTTAGGGGATGGCAACTCCATCCTTCCAGCTGCTCAGGCCAGAAACCTTGGAGTCGCCCTTGGTCCTCTCTTTCCTTCACACCCCAAATCCATTCTACCAGCAAATGTGTTGCATTTGCCTGCAAAAATACATCCAGAGTCTAACAGCTTCTCACCAACGGCATTGCCACCTCCAAACTCTATCATCTCTCTCTGGTTTATTGCAACAGCCTCATAACTGTTTTGTTTTGTTTCTATTTCTGACTATTCTCTACACATCAGCTCACATGTTCTTTTTAAGACCATAACTCAGATCTTGGTACTACTTTGCTCAAAACGATTCCAATGGCTTCTCATTTCACTTGAAAACAAACTCAAAAGCCTCACAATGGTTCCCAATGCCTTACATGATCTGGCTTCCAACTACCTCCCTATCTCATCTCCTTTCACTCTTCCCTTTGCTGCCACTGCCCAGCCACCCCAGCATCGTTGCTGCTCTTCAAAATGCCAAGTCTCTTTCTCAGTCAAGGACTTTGCTTCTGCCTTGCCCTCTGCCTGAAGAGCTCTTCCCCCAAGTATCCACATGGCTTTCCCTCACATCCCAAGGTTTCCCCAGCTTCACTTTGTCAGAAAAGGCTCACTGGTATAAAATAGCCACACCGGCCCACATCATCGTTTCTGTCTTCTTACCCTAATTTTTTTCTTTATAGGACCAACCACATGTGGCATAATATATATTATGTGCCCATTCTCCCACACTAGAAGGAAAGCGGGAGGAGGGGTGTCTATTTTGTTCATCGCTGTGTCCTGAGCACCTAAAACACTGACCCTAGTAATTGCCTAATCAATGTTTATTGAATAATTGACTGAATGAGTGAATTAAGGCAAGGGAGTGGGGGGAACATTGATGGAAGAGGTTGGGTATTGAGGGTAATTTGCTAAGCCTGTGGAAGAGTTGAGTGGATGCAAGAAGTGAAGGATCAGATCAGGGAAAGAAAATACAAGCAACATGAGGATGGTGGGGCCATGGAAGAGAGAGGGCTTCCAGGGAGCGAATGTTTGCAACACTGACTGATGAATGCAGGATGAATGCAGGATGCCATGTGTGGGGAGACTTCCCAGTGGACTTAAACAGGGCAGAGGCTTGGCCTAAGAGACAGAGAACTTGGGGCGCTCCCAGTTTGGCATGGGGGGGAGGGGTGCGGGGTTCTGCCCAGCAAAAAAAGACTTGGTAGTAACTCGGGACAAGGAGAAGCCAGAAGTTCCCTCATGTAGCCTCAGGGGATGTGTTGATCCCCAAATTCACCCTGCCTGGTGTATTGACGATGGGGGGTATCATAGAGATCCCCCTTCTCAGATTCTCTGATTAAAATGCCCTTGCCTAATCTTCTACAAAAGTATCTCTCATCTATAAGATTTGTCAGGTTTCAGTGCTGAACCATGAGCAAGGAAATATATTCCAGAGAGTTGGACGGGGTGATGATATAAAGACAAAGCAAACAGTGTGAAAGGAGGAAAAGCAAGCATTCCTGGGTTTTCATAAATACAAGAGAGCAAGGGAACATAGAAAGCTCTGTGTTCAGCCAGATGCCAAACAAAACTCAGCCGGGACCCCGACAGCCTCCCAGCCAAAGGCCCAGGCGTGCCCAGGTATGTATTTCACAGGGTGCACTTTGTCTTCATTGCCAGCCTGAACTCTGCTCCACCACACAGCATGCAGATAGAGAATTTAAATCATTGATTTACAATAGCACTAAAGAACAGCAGTGGCTTTTAGAATTCTTTTAGAATGTCCAGTGTGGACCACTCGCCTTGGGAAGTCTCACCATCTCTTTCTGACAAATAGCACTCTCTAGTGGGAGACTCGGGCTTCCAAAGGCACTGATGCAAGAGGTGAGGAAGGAATCAGGCTGGTGTGGATAGTGCCCTGCCTATCCCTCCTGCACCTCACCAGCCTCACCTCTGCTTTCCCAGAGTCCATCCCCTGTAGTGGGCATGCTTCCTTAGCAACTTCTCTGCTTCTCCTCCTCTTCCCTTCCTCTCCTCCCTTGAAATATGGTCGATGACTTAGGAAACAAAAGGAACACATAGATGAAGATTTTAAACTAATCTTCTGTTTGAGGGAGGCTAAATGAAAAAGATCACAGAGCGTGTAAGCCTAGCACCACATCCGGGCACAGGGCAGTTTGAGATGCGGAAGAGGCAGTTCCCAGTGCAACCTCACGAGGGCGCTGCTGGCAGCCAGCCTGGGGTGAGCATTTGCCAATCCCCAGAGCCGCCTCTGGGAGCCCCTCGCAGCGTCTGGTGGGGAGCGGATGAGCCCTGCAACTAGCAGGCACCAGGGGGTGCTCCAGAGGTGACTGGGCCCAAGAGCAGCGGGGCCTCCAGAGCTGAAGACTCGAAGCCCTTTCACTGGGGGCTCTGGACTGTGCCCACCCCCTGGGACTCCAGTGGGGATCTGCCAAGCGAAAGAGCACCCCAATATATTAGAGTCTCATCTCCCTAGTGAGAGCTCAAATCTACTTTTTTTTTGTATGCTTTGCGGTGGGTGTTTGTATTTCATTCTTTTCCATGTGGCTATCCATTATCACAATACCATTTGTTGATGTTTTTCTGTTTGCTTGTTTGTTTTGGATGCGTGGGCCAGGAATCTAACAGGGTCTCCTGCATTGCAGGCGAGAATTCTACCACTGAACTACCCGTGCACCCCTTCAGAGCTGCGTTTAATTAGGTTTCAGTAATATGCGGTCCTTGTATTCAAGTGAGGTGAAACAAGTTTATACCTGTTTCACACACAACGCTTATATACCAGATAATACACAACATGCAAAGCTGGCTTCCCAATTTTTTTATGCTATGGGCCATGAGAAAATGGCCTTAGGGCAACATCTGGGGCTTACAGATGTGGTAGAGAGTTGACAAAGAAGGGGCTACTTGGTCCTGTCAGAAGTCGAACCCGCCTGGGACAGCACGTGGGGCAGGCCCCCTGTGGCCATCCTGCCCCCCACTGAGTGAGGACATCCCTGGTGCGACTGAAAAACAGGAAAATAGAAACACTCAGAGGCCGAGTGTTCCCCGAGCTCCAGTCCCAGGGCCGGCAGGCAGCTGTGGACAGCTCTGGCATTTCCTACTGCTGATTAAGAAGGAAAATATTTAATAAAACAGAGAACACAAGTTTGTTTTTCAGCTGGCTGAAGTGTGGCCAAGGATACTGAATCCTGTTAATTTCAACACTCCGAGTGGCTGTGTCGTGTCTGCTTTCCCTGGAAGTAGGCTGGCAGCTTAGACAACAGAGCGTGACCAGAGAATGAAAGGTATTAACTGCTAAATGAAGGAAGGAAGAAGGCCACATCCACTCCTGAGGATGCAGTGAGAAGGCCTCCCCCTCCCCACTGGTGAGTGGGGTCAGACCCCCCCTGTCCTGGGCCAGGTTTGGGAAATTTCCTAAGATGCTGGTACCTTAGCCTGACCCAGGTCCCACGGCCCACAGGGTTTTCAGGCAATCCCACCAGTGGCAGATGCAGCTTACAAGTAACAGATTATAAATGTTAAATCCCTCATTTTACAGAGCAGGGTGTCAGCCCAGACAGGGCAGCTCTGTCACCCAGGTGAGCAGCATGGCACGTGTCACACCTTGTCCATTCCGCTGCTCTTGTCCACCCAGGGCAGTGGGTGCCATGCAAAATCTCTGATGTGATTTTTCAAAATTGTTAGTGAGTTTTTTCCTTATTTACAAAAGCAGTGCATATTCGTGGCAGAACATTTGAAGGCACAGACCAGTAGAAACAACTGCTGCCCAAAAAGAAGGAAATAAAGGTTGCCTATCACCCTGCCACCAAAAAATACAAAAATGATCTCTGCTGATGGTCAGGAACATAACCAGCCCCTCGGCCTCTGTGCTTGTCTCTTTCCTGCTCTCTCTTTCTCTATGTCCAATACCAGAGAGCACGGTTTTCAGGCATGTGCATAATGGTTCCAATAGTGCCCTTACACTATTGATAAATTTAGATAGTTTAAAAAATATATTTACAGGAAACTAAATAAGATAATATTAAGCTTTAAAAGGTGAAAGAGATGTGGTTAAAAGGGGGAATTTTAAGGTTCTATATGTTGCTAGAATAAAATTTTATTTAAACCATAGGCCTGTACAGCACAGACAGTGAACTCTAAAGTAAAACCATGGACTATAGTTAATAGTACAACTAGAATAATATTCTTTCAGCAATTCTGACAAAGTTATCACACTAATGCAAGTTGTTAACAATAGGATAGTATATGGGAACTCTGTGTTTTATGCATTATTTTTCTGTAAATCTACAATTTTAATTAAAAAAATTATACTTTAAAAGGCAAAAAAAGAAAATACATGGCACATTTCTAGGTCCTTAGAATGCCAGTGAAATGGCAATGTACCGAAATTTGTGGAACTCAAGGCAGGAGATGGAGGGACATTTATAACTTCAAAGACGAGCAAAGCGATTAACTGAAGAACTTGGAAAAAGAGCAACAGGCCAAGTTCGAGAAACAAGAACGAAAGAAATATCAATGCAGTAGAGAAGGAAAAACAAGAAGAAAGTAGAAAAATTAACAAAATCAAAAGCTTGTTCTTTGGAAAGATGAATGAAATAAAATTCTGACAAGGCTGATCAAGAAAAAGAGTGGGAAAGAGAAATTGCAAATAAATGAAATATGGAATTGAAAAGGGGAAACAATTATGTCAACAAAAGTGATTAAAGACTAAGGCAGGAAAAATGACTTCTGATGCCATCTTGCCAAAAACTCAACTAAATCTAGATTCAGCCACTAATTTGTGGGAAATACATATGACAGGGAAGCATGTTAAACTAGAGGGCAATTGGTGGGAAACTCAGACAAGTGAAAGGATTTCTTCAGCAAGAGTGAAAAACTTAGTGCTGAAAGGGAAACTTAAGGTTATGATAGCTCAGCCTATAACAATCTGCAAATTTGGATTCTCATTTGAACAGATAAAAACTTAAAAAAAAAAGAGCAGGCCATGGTGGCTCAGCAGGCAGAGTTCTCGCCTGCCATGCCGGAGATCTGGGTTCAATTCCCGGTGCCTGCCAATGCAAAAAAAAAAAAAAAAAAAAAAAAATACACATGAGATAATTGGAAGTTTAAACTGCTGTGATATCGAGGAATTATTGTTATCTGGGATGATGGTGATAATGCCACATACTATGCAATTGTGTTGGAAAAAGAATCCTTGTCTTTTGAAGATTCATACTGGAGCATTTGCAGATGTCAGGATACAATGTCTGAGATTTGTTTCAAAATAATATAAGGGGATAGCAGTGGGGTCTAGATGAAACAAGACTGCCAACGCACCAAAAAAAAAAATCTAGACATTATTGGTACATTTCTGGGGAGCTCTGAATGCCAAAATATAGAATACTGGACTAAATCAATTAGCATCAGAGCATTTAAAGTGATCATCATACCTCCCCTCTGAAAACCCCCAGACCCAGATGGTTTTGCAGACGGGTTTCATGAAACTTCCAAGAGACAAATAATCATCATCTCATCACAATTATTATGGAAAACGCAAAAAGAGGGAAAACTTCCCGGTGTTTTTGGTGTATTTGTGAAGCTGATGTAATCTGGATTCAAAACTGAATTGGGACATACTAAGAAAAACTTATAGACTCATTTCACTTATGAATGAGGCTGCAAAACACAAAATAAAATACCAGTGAACTAATCCAGCAATGTACTAAAAATCAGTTTTGGTTTTTCCCACCAAAATGAGGAAACTACATCAGAGAATGCATCAACATTATTCATTATAGTAAAGAAAAGGAGAAAAACTATATATTTCAATAGATGCAGAAAAAAATGTTTAATGAAGTTCAACGTCTATGTAGATTTTATAATTAACAATCTTAGCAAACAAGAGATAGAAAAATAGTCTCCTAAAATTGGTATAAAAAAACTCCTGCAGACATTTCTCTGAATAGAGAAAATTTAACGCCTATTCCTTTTAAGATTGGGAATGAGATTTAAATGCACTATTATAGCCGCTATGTAAGTTAGTACTGGAGCGCCTAACTAGTTTTATAAGAAATGAAAAAATAAAAACAAATTAACCATTTGAAAAGAAAGAGCTAAAATTCCCATTACTTGTAGACAAAATGATCATCTACATAGAAAAAACAATAGAATAAAGAGCCTATTACAACTAATAATAAAATTCAGCCAGGTAATCAGAAACAAAATCAACTTATAAAGATTTCTATGATTTCTCTAAGTGGTTCTCAACCAGGAAGGGTTGAAAATTTTAGCAAATAAAAATACAGGACACCAGGAAACATTTGAAATTCAGATCAACAATGAATAATTATTTAGTACAAATATGTCCCATGCAATACTGGGGGCAACATACTGGGCATCTGGCATTTTATCTTGCAACATTGCCAGGGGATATTTGACACTGTCTGAGAGATAGTTTGGTACAGCTGGGGGGTGGGATACTAGCATCTGATGGCTATAAGCCAAGGACGCTGCTGAACATGTACAATGCGTGTGTGAATTGTGTCAAGGCTGAGAAACCGTGCCATACACTCACAATGACTAGTCAGAAAATAAAAATCAAGGCCCTTGCCTAGCAACTTGTCTGGGGATTAACTTACAAAGAATTCAGAAAACCTTTACAGAGGAAGCTTTACAATTCTGACAAAAGGCAGACAAGATGATTTGAATATACAGACATTCTGTGCTCTTGTGAAAGCATTAAAGGTCAATTCTGTCCCCAAAATTGGTAAGTTCAATACACCACTAATCAAAATTTGTTAGATTTCTCAGAGTTGATAAACTTTTTCTAAAGTTTACGTGAGGAATAAAGGGCCATGAAGAGTAAAGTCGGTGTTGAAAAAGAGGGGTGCCTTGGCCTTCTGGACGCTAAAACATCCTACGAAGCCGTGGTGAAGGAGGCAGGGTGCTACCGGCCCAAGAACACACCTAGGAGACCACGCGAACTTGGGGGAGCGCTCAAGTCAGACCGTTGGGGGCTTCCTGTTTGTCAGGAAAGGTGAAGATAATTTCATAGGACCTTACCTATATTATATGGAAAGATAACTCCATAAGCGTCTTATATTAACCTTTTAACGTTAGAAGCTAAAACTATAAGTAAAATCAAAAGAAGACACTGCGAGTGGTGAGGAAAGTTAAAAGCACAAATCAGAAATGATCAATGGATTGGACGGCACCAAAAGAAAGGATTTCTAGTCAATGAAGGACACCATGTACAAAATTAACAGGTTAGGAGAAGATGCCCGCAGTGCCTAACGCTAACAGAGGACTAATATCTAGATTATTCAAGGGGCTCGGCAGATCAGCAAGGAAGAGGTGAGACGCCTGTGTGCTGGTTTGAAGCTGTTATGTATCTGTGCTGGTTTGAAAGGATGTATGTCCCCTAGAAAAGCCGTGTTTTAATCCAAATCCCATTTCATAAAGGCAGAATAATCCCTATTCAATACTGTATGTTTGAATCTGTAATTAGATCATCTCCCTGGAGATAGAACCCAATCAAGAGCGGTTGTTAAGCTACATTGGGGGAAATGTGTCTCCAACCCATTTGAGTGGGTCGTGATTAGTTTCTGAAGTCCTATAAAAGAGGAAACAGTTTGGAGAATGAAGGAGATTCAGAGAGAGCAGAGAAGGCTGCAGCAACACGAAGCAGAGTCCACCAGCCAGCGACCTTTGGAAATTAAGAAGGAAAACATCTCCCAGGGAGCTTCATGAAACAAGAAGCCAGCAGAGAAAGCTAGCAGATGACGCCGTGTTTGCCATGTGCCCTTCCAGCTGAGAGAAAAGCCCTGACTGTGTTCGCCATGTGCCTTCTCACTAGAGAGAGAAACCCTGAACTTCATCGGCCTTCTTGAACCAAGGTATCTTTCCCTGGATGCCTTAGATTGGACATTTCTATGGACTTGCTTTGGGACATTTTCTCGGCCTTAGAACTGTAAACTAGCAACTTACTAAATTCCCCTTTTTAAAAGCCATTCTGTTTCTGGTATATCACATTCTGGCAGCTAGCAAACTAGAACAGTACCCCAGAAAAGACCATGTCTTTTTAAAAAGTTTTTGTGCAGTTTTATTGACATATATAGTTATATACCATATAATCATCCAAAGTGTACAATCAGTGGTTCACAATATCATCATATCGTTGTGCATTCATCACCACAATCAAGTTTTGAACATTTTCATTACTCCAAAAATAAAAATAAGAATAAAAATTAAAAAGAACACCCAAAACATCTCATGCCTTTATCCCCTTATTATTTATTTTTTGTCTTTATTTTCTTACTCATTTGTCCATACATTAGATAAAAGGAGTGTCAGTCACAAGATTTTCACAATCACAGCCACACCATAAAAGCTCTATAGTTATGTAATCATCTTCAGGAATCAAGGCTACTGGATTACAGTTCAACAGTTTCAGGTAATTCCTTCTAACTATTCTAATACACGAAAACTAACAAAGTATATCTATACAATGCATAAGAATGAACTCCACAATGAACTCTTCAGTGTTTGTGAAATCTCTCAGCCACTGAAACTTTACTTTAGTTCATTTCTTGATCAAGAAGTTTTCTTAATCTGACGATGCCAGGCTTATCCCTGGGAATCTTGTCCCACATTGCAGGGAGATTTTTACATCCCTGGGAGTTATGTCCCACCTAGGGGGGAAGGCAGTGAGTTCACCTACTGAGTTGGCTTGGAGAGAGAGAGACCACATGTAAGCCACAAAAGAGGTTCTCTGGGGGTGACTCTTAGGATAATTATAAGTAGGCTTAGCTTCTCCTTTGCCAGAGTAAGTTTCATAGGGGCAAACCCCACCATCGAGGACTTGGCCTATTAAACTGGTAGTCCCCAGTGCTTGCGAGAATAGCAGGAATATCCCAGGTGGGGAAGGTTAATATTTCCACTTCTTTTTCTAGTCATTCAAGGGGACTTTGCAAATACATTTTTATTTTCTGCCCAGACTACTCTGGGATGTATCAGGGTGTCACATTAATCTATACAAACCAAGATCTCACTGCATACACATAGTTACATGTAATTATCCAATCAACTATTTTTAAAATGTTTTTATTGAGAAATATTCACACACATACAGTCCAATCATATTACACAATCAGTGCTCACAATATCTTCACATAGTTGTGTATTCTTCATCTTGATCATTTTTAGAACATTTGCATCACTCTAGAAAAAGAAATAAGAAGAAAAAAAAACAACCCATACATTCCATACCCCTTACCCCTCCCTCTCATTGACCACTAGTATTTCAATCTACCCAATTTTTACCCTTTATCTCCGCCTTATTAATTTTTTTTATCCTTTTTTTAAAAAGCTCATGTGTCCATACTCTGGACAAAAGGAGCATCAGACACAAGGTCTTCACAATCCCACAGTCACATTGTAAAAGCTGTATAGTTATACAGTCTTCTTCAAGACTACTGGAACACAGTTCAGGAGTTTGAGGTACTTCCCTCCAGCTACTCCAATACACCATAAACTAAAAAGAAATATCTACACAATGCATGAGAATAACCTCCAGTATAATCTCTCGAGTGAGTTTGAAATCTCTCAGCCACTGAAACTTTATTGTCTCATTTCTCTCTTCCCTTTTTGGTCAAGATGGCTTTCTTGTTCCCATGATGCCAAGTCCCAGCTCATCCCCAGGAGCCCTGTCCCACTTTGCCAAGGAGATTTACACTCCTAGGAGTCATGTCCCATGTAGGGGGAGGAGGGCAGTGAGTTCACCTGCTGAACTGGCTTAGAGAAAGAGGCCACATCTGAGCAACAAAAGAGGTTCTCCAGAGTCCTTTATGAGAGGAAAAATCCACAGAAAACCAAGAGATTAAATAGAGGAAAGTCCCAGAGAAGCTAAGAGAGGACCCACAGAAGCTCAGAGAGGAAGCCACTGGAACCAGAAATTGAAAGCAACAAAACCTAGAGAGGAAGCCCAGCAAACGCCAGCCATGGGCCTTCTCATGTGACAGAGGTATCCCAGATGCCAACAGCTTGTCTTCAGAGAAGGTATCATCCTGTTGGTGCCTTAGGACATTTCCAAGGTGTTAGAACTGAAAATTGTAAGCTAAGAAATCCCCATTGTAAAAGCCAATCCATTTCTGGTATATTGCATTCTGGCAGCTTTAACAAACCAAAACACCTTGCTTAAAAAATGGGCAAAGAATATGAACGGGCAATTAATAGAATGAAATCCTAAAGGCTAAGAAACACATGAAGACATGTTCAAACTCACAGCAATTAGAAAAATGGAAACGAAAACAGCAATAAGAACTTCCTTTACACTCAACAGATTAATAAAAATTTGAAGCTGGAAGTTAAGTGTTGGCCCAAGTCACTGCTGCTGGGAGGGGGGTGTGGGGCAGCCTTTTGAAAGCTATCTGGCTGTTTGGGGTCAAATTGAGGAAATGCACCCCTGTGATCCACCTATACCACTCCTGGGTATATTCCAGAGAGTTCATCACAAAGGTGGTAACAGGAACATGCAACAAAGATGCCCAACAAATGATGTTGGTGCCGCTGGCGTTGTGTCAAACCACAGTCCACCCCGGGACAGGCAATGGGGACACAGAGTATGTGCACCCCGCGGGGACAAAATGCATGACGGGCATAATGAATTAGAGGCGCACCACCCTGCAGCATCTACGGATCTTTAAAAACATGGTGCTTAGTGAAAACAAAAAAGAAAAAATAATCAAAAAGACTTTTAGCCAATAGCAGTTTGTAAATTTTTTAAAAAGAGGCACACACACGATTATGTCTTACAAAGTCATTACAAAACTAAGCTGCTGCCCCGGGGAATGGGGCAGTCGGCAGTCGGCAGCGGGACGGAAACACGCAGGCGTCGGCGGGCTGAGGGCTTCTAGGGCCTCCACGGGCAGAGCCAGCTTGGATTTAGACAGTACTGAGGAAAGTCCCTTCCGAAGTCTTGTCCCGTGTGAAGGTATCTGGAGAAGTAAGGGTCCATCCACTTCGAGCCACCGGGGGGAAACTGAGGCATTTCTTCCCTGGGAGGCTGTGTGTGGGGCAGCAGCAACCTAGGGGATGGAGGTAGGGGTGTGTGGCAGCAAAACTGCTGTTGGCAACAGCCATGGCTGAGGCTGAACGAAGCAGAAATGTTGCCCCAGAACCCAGCTGGGGCACCCAGACTGACTCCCAGAGGAGTAACCTGCGGGGAAGCTCCCAAGGAGGCGGAGGCTTCATTTATGCCCACAGTCTACTGAGGCCCAGAGGACATTGAGGGAGACAGACGGATTGTATCTCAAGTCATACATAATCTTCAAATAAAAATAAGATCATAGTATCCTGTTCTGTAACATACTTTTGACATGAAGCAATATATTCAACTTTGTGCGTAATATTAAATATTCTTTAAATGGTTTTACAGGACGTTTTAAATGGTTTCATAGGACATTTTAAATAGTTTTACAGAGCATCCACCAGTTATCTTCCTAATTGCTGCGCTCCATGCCATGCCTTCCCCTGCTTTGCTCTGGACAGCAGATACATTTCCCATGTTCCCTTTGCCAATCGCTTCCGGCTAGGTCTGGCCCATGGGAAACATTGGCAGACTAGAGAGTGGGAAGAAGCCAGGGCATTTCTCTCCCCACACCAGCTGTATGGCTCCAGCTCCCTGCCACCACCCCTTCCCCAACCCCGCTTCTAAGCTTCTGGACTCAGGTGAAACCATTCCACCTCCAGGTGGAGTAGTACAAGTGGCTTTTTGATGTGGCTAATCTCTGGGTTGCTTCTCCATCCAGTTTGGCTTCTCAACTCTTCTACCACCTGGGATAACCAAGTCTCTGCCTTAAACTCTCTGTTTGAAATAATTGGAGTAGATGGTAACCCTGACAGGTCCCTAATACAGGGTAGACAGTCCCATTGTATGTGGACAGTTTCCCACTTTTGCTATTATAATACAGTGGTCTGTACCCTTAAGGCCAAATCTTTAGACCCAATTATGACTATTTACTTAGCATCAACTCCTAGAAAATCATACAGCACATTATACAAAACATGCTTTTGATGTATATTGCCTATTTCCCTCCTAACTGGTTGTACCAATTTATACACCATCAGTGGTACATGCAAATACCCCATAATCTTTGCCAACTTAATGTCAGAAAAGTAGGGTCTAATTTTAATTTCTCTTTTTTCTAAATCATTGGTGAGGCTGAATTTTGTTTGGTTCTTTGACTGTGCCTATGTCTTCTTTTGGGAATTGCTGCTTTAAGTGCTTTCCCATCCTCCTATTGGGATATCTCTCCACCACGTTAGGGGATCCTTCCCCTACTAGGCACCTCTAGAGCAGTGAAGCTCATTTTTTTAGCCGTGGGCACTCTCGGTTGGTTATTGTCAAGCAGATCCCTATTAGTGCCAATGGATTACCACTGGATACTTCAAGGAATTTCTTTTTATTCACTGGGGAGAAGGGAAGGGTTGGTAGGGAAAGGCCATGAGGCAAGTGCTCTTCAGATGTTGACACAAGAGCTTTATATTTTGAATGTGTATCATAAGAGAGCCCTGAGAGGCTGCATCTCAGCCAAGCTGCTTAAACAGTAGACCGTAGAGCCAGCCTCTGTTCTTCAATGATGCTGGAGATGCAGGGGCTCAAAGGCAGCCCAAGCTTGCCAGTTCCATTGGGCCTGTCTGCATTTCTGCAAAAAGAATTACCTGGGAGCCGAGGTCAAGATCTGGCCGTGTGCCTACCAAGAGCATGCAGCCCAAACCAAGACACCCAGAAATGATTCACCAGACTGGCCAGGAAGAATGAAGATGCCCAAAAGAAAACCACACTCTTCAAAACGCAACTGAATCACACGTTGAATATTTTGAAAAATGTTAAAATTTATTAATAATAGTTAACATCATGTAGTTAATCCAACTAGTTATTTATTGTACATAATGACATCTTCACTAGACTAAGTGCTCAAGGATTTGGGATAACTTGCTATTCAGCATGTCCCAAAAACTGAGATTCACTGTATTTACATCAGGCAAAGCAGCATCAGCAAGAGACTGTCTGGGAACATTCAAATAGCACTTTTCAGGGTTCTATTTTAGAAACCAGTGACACGTCTTTAATAGCACACATCTCTACCTTAAAAAAAAAAAAAAAAATGCGTAATTTCCTAGACAGTGCCTAACTTTCAAGCTTAAAAGTTAAAATCCATCTCTCTCTATTTTGTGGGCATTTTCGAGTGATACACTAGTCTACAGGTGTCTTCTGTTTTCGTGTATTATGAGACATCCATATTTTGGATCAATTAGTGCAGATGGGAGACAAAAATGGGGCGCAAAAGACAAAACAGAACAAAAATGGGTGCTACTGAAGTTGAGTTTCTTTTCCTCTTTGCTTTGATTCTAGTATTCCTTTCAAGGTCATTCCCTCTTTTCCATGTAGCATTCAGGTTTACTCTGGGTGCCGGTGTGTATATTTTAGGGCAGAAGTGGGCTTTCAGATTCAGAATTAACTGGGCCCCTGGACAGCAGGTCTTGGAGGGTTTTATGCCACCCCCATCCCTCTCAGCAGTTTGAAATAAATAATATGCGTAAAAACACAAATGGATCAGCAGACCAAATGCCGGCTAGCCCCGGGGAGCACAGGGACATCACTTCTGTAAAACATTTACAAAACAAACCCAAAGTAAAATCTGGTAGGGAGGGGCGCAAATATGCACACCCCCCCCCAAAAAAAAAAAATCATCCCTGAGGTTTTGTTTGTCTGTTTGTTTTGTTTTGGCTTGCGATTGAGCAATTAGACACTATATATATATATATATATATATGTGTGGCTTCTCTGAACTTGCTAAAGAGCTATTAAAACACGATTGACGGCCCTAAGAGGAGAATACAGGTTTCTAAGACAAGAGTCTATTGGAAATGATTCCCGTTTCCTTTGGTTAACATCATAAGCAATATTGCCCCAGAAGAGTCTTGAGAAAGAGCAGCAAGTTGCTGTGGTTTCTTCGGCCCACGGGCCCAGCCTCTGTCGTGCTGTCCCTCACGTTCCCGAGTCCATGGCGAGATGGAGACAGGAACGAGCTGCTTTGAGAGTCACTCACCCGAAGAGGTGTCCCCTCTCTTCCCCACAGGCGAATGAGGTATTTCTAGTGACTAGTCAGTGTCCTGCATCCTGTAACCACCCTGATCTACTGAGGAGGCCAAGTTGAGGAGCCCTTGTACGTCCGTCTATATACAGAATAAATGAACATATAAATACTTTACATACTACCAACCATCGCTGACCCTGTCAAGACGAAGGAGCAGAACTGCTTCAGGAACTAAATAACATTTCAAACATAAATTAAAATGAAAAAGACAGTGTCGCCACTTTTGCATGAAAAACTTAAACGACCAACAAACAACAAAAGTCCCCTCTCCCCCAGAGATGCGCGGCTCCGGGGAGGTCTGTGCACCCACCGCCAGATCCCACGGGCAGCCCGTGCACAGAACAGGTCAACTCTTGGCTTTGGTTTCGCTTGCCTACCCTTGGGGCTGGGGAAGCCACAGGGCAAATGTTTGTAATGAGGCTTAAGGGGGGGCTCCCACGCGGGTACCCATGGGCGCCCCTCCCCTGCTGTCACACTCCCCCCAACACTTTGCCTGCAGGAGGGTTGGGCTCAGTTAGAGTCCTCGGGGTTTCTGATGGGAGACGCAGGGTCAGCCCCACGTCCGGGATGCATCCCGCCTAGAAACAGCATGTTCAGGCTCCAGCGGCATCAGCCGTGTCTGTGCATCAGAAACCCCGTCCTGCTGGGTTATATGGGGACAGGGCATTTGGCCAGGCAGGTTACTGAAGTTAACATTTGTAAAGAAGTCTTAAGAGGACTGAAGGGAATGGCTGGGGAGGCTGTGAACAAAGCCTGGCTTCAAACTGTCTCCATCTGGGGACTCTACAGTGGGAGGAACGAAACACAGTCTGGCAGGGTCCTCTTCGCCAAGGGGAAGCCAAGGGTGTCTGTTCTGACACGAGAGGGTGGCACCTTATAATTTAAAACTGAAACAGAGCAGGGGGTGGGGGAAGCCCGAGGAAACCCCTTTTCCAGGAGCAGGGTTCTACCGCTGCCCGGCCTCGCGGATGCGGCAGGCCACAGCGGTGATGAGGGCCGCTCCCTTCCCGCTGCCGTCCTCCGACTCCAAGAAGGACACGTTGCATTTCGGGGCCAGGTCCTTCACCGTCTCGTGCATGACTTTGGCAAAGCTGAAGGGGGTGGGGGAGTGGAAGACAGATGAAAAAAAAAAAAACCTTAGTCATTGTCGATTTGCGTCCTCAGAGACACCGGCGTCCTCCGAGACGAGCCCCTGAGGAGTGACGCTGGAAACCCGGGGACAGCTGGGAGGAAGAGGATGGCAACAGCCACCATGCATCCCATGCTTACTCGGGAGGCTGCGGACATGCCAAGGCCTAGGGCCCAGCTGGCAAAGCCGGGGAGCTGGGATTCGCCTCTGGGAGCAACACCCAAGGGCCCGGCAAATTGTGCTCCAAAACTTAATCAGTGGAAGCCAGGTCTGTGGGGCCCGGAAGCCACGGGTGGACCTTGCGGACATGCACATAATCTGTTCATATACTCTGGGGGGGAGGGCCAAGCATACACGTGCTTTTCTATTTTCCAGGGGTGTTGCCTCATGTTACCAACCCACATCTCCGAAAGGCAACTGGAGGTAGAAGGGCAGGCTCAGGGCTGACTGGTGGTCGTCCTGGTGGGCACAGGAAACCCTCCCATACAGAGCTAGAGAAGGGGCCGTTATCCTCTGCCCCGCCTCATCTCTAAGGCTGAGGACACAGACCCGGACCCCAAACCCCAAGCCAGTGGCTGGGCTCCTGTCCCCCTCCCAGCCCTGATCTGGGACTGAGGCTGCAATTTTCACAAGGACACTGAGTCATGACACTGCACTCGGCGCTTCTGAAGTCCCACTCTTGTCACTAACAAGAGTCTGGGACTAGTCTCTGATTCCCTGGAAATAAACATCAGGAGAGCAGGTAACAATTCAGCCGAGCAGTCTCTCTAAGCTCTAAGCTTGAGCCCAGTGGTTCCTGCTTTGAAATGACTTATTTAAAACATATGCCAGTGAGGGAAGATGAGCCAAGAGAAATAGAGAAGAGAGAGAGAAAGAGAAGAAAAAGAACAGGGAATTCGGCACGTCCATCCTCAGGGGGTGGCATACTTTTCTATCAAGGGCCAGAGGGTAGGTATTTTAAAGTCCGAGGCCCCTCGGTCTGCTGTGGCTGCCCTGCCATCGTAGCCCCAAAACAACCACAGACCACACACAAACGAAGGGCAGGGCTGTGTTGCAATAAAACTTAATTTACAAAAACAAGCAACGGCCATGGGCTGCTCCTTGTGCTCTAGACGGTGGAAAAACTTGTGCTCCAGAGCTCCAGCCTACATTTACCACCAGGCTGTTCTCAGCAGGACTGCTTGTAATAGTTGAAATCCAGAAACGACCCAAGTTGCCATCAATGGTAAAATAGATAAAGTTGAATAGTAGACTAAACTGGAAGAGGAAACTTATTCAAAGGCACACTCTACAGCCCTGAAAACGAATGAACTTCAGCTACACCCTTCCACGTGGCTGCATCCCCAAACCCTAAATGCTGTGTGAGAGACGCTAGTTGCAGAAGAGATGCTATAGGATCCCGTTCGTGGCAAATGTTGGAAATAAGTCAAACTAAACAATGCACCCACAGATGTGTACGGGAAAAGAAAAGCCAGGGGCGGATGCAACCTAGCGGCTACACTTGGCAGGGAAGCATAGAGGGTGCGACTTGGGAGGGGCTCCCAGGGGGCTGGCTAACCCCGAGTGGTGGGAATACAGTCCCCTTCTGGTTAGCGGTCCTTAAGCATGCACGATGCGCCCTCCCTGGATCGCCTGATCATTCGTTTTAAGTTAAGACAGAAAAGAAAGGAAAGCAAGGCCAGCGCGGCAAGATGGCGGGAGAGGGCGGGCAGGGGAGCCGGCCCTGGGCACTCACTGTGGATGGAGCTTGTAGAGGGTCCCGTCCACACCCACGGTCACTTTGAGGGTGTCCAGCCCGCGGTTTTCTCGTATCTTGTCCACCACGGCGGCCATGCCCGCGCCACAGAGCTGGGCCGCCCGCCGGGCCACCACGGCGCACACCTCCTTGACAATGATGCTGTCGTCGCAGGTGCTCTCGAGCCCCAGGTGCTGCAGGATGGCACGCACCTGCAGGAGGGCCAGGCAGTCGCTGGGGGAGGTGGGAGCACACAGTCAGACCCTGCAGGAGGGCCAGGCAGTCGCTGGGGGAGGCGGGAGCACGCGGTCAGACACCAACCAGGAGGAGCCGGGGAAGCCTGGCTCCTCCGTCAGCAGACAGTCCGGGGCTCTGTGCCCCCTGCCAAGCGGCTGAACCCAGCCCGGGGCTCACCCCCCTTCTCCCAGGCTGACACCTGGTGCGACAGGAGGACGGGGAGACAGCTCCCTGCTCCAGCTCCCCCAGGCAAGGGGGGGCTCTGCTGCTACCAAGCCGATTCTTGGAATGAAACAAAATTCACTATCTACATGGCTCTGCCTCAGGCAGTGACAATGCCTGAGGGTGGCAGTTTTGGGTCCCAAACTGAAATGACCATTCCCTCATTGTGGGTCACAGGTCCGCAGGACAGGTCCTGCCCATCCACCTTAGAACCCTGTTCCATTTCTCCTCCCCCACACCCGGGGGTCTGACATCTACCTGTGCATTCTGCATGAAACAAAGGTAAATAAATTCGTAAGAAATTAAACCCCACAGGAAGAACTATGTTAGCCCCTGGAATCTTCCTCTTGCACATAAACAGACATGAAGTCTGGGAAGGTGATTATTTCTATTCCCCAAGGCAGAAGCCCTGGGGGATCCACTCATGTCAGTTGTCTAGTCCCCAGGCCCCATCCTTCCATGGGCCTGAGAGTCATGACTCAGTATTAATCTTTTAACGTGTTCTGAAATTTGCCATTCTAACTGAGCACAAGCTTTTTTGCCGCATTACAATGGCGCAAGCTTTTTGGACGCATATAAGCACCATATTACTGTGCTTGGCTTTGGGATACTGTGATTTCTCACGTGGAGGCTTCCTATTTGCCCTTAAAATGCCAACTCCCGATAAGGTATGTTAAATCCCATAAAGTACCTGGGTTAGCTACTAAAGTGGGCTCTACACAAGCCCCGCCCTGAGCTGTGGAAACCCTCCAGCTCGTCTGTCTCCCCACCCTCTGGCCCTAACCACTCACCTCTCGATCTGGGACAGGAACTTGGTCTGAAAGATGCCCCTGGTCTTGAGCCGCTCTGAGATGCGGCCGCGGAAGAGCAGCCCACGCTTGGTGAAATCGATGAGGATGTTGCGGACGATCTCCCCCAAGTACATGCCGCTGATCATTTTCTCAAACCTGCAGCACAGGCGTGTCCGTGGAGGCCAGGGAGGGAGGTGGGGAAAAACGTCAGACAGTGGGGGGGGAAGGACAGGCCACTTGGTGCCCTCGGGCCTGGTTCCTGGGGTCTGCTTATGCTGCCCCTCCACCTGCCTTCAGCGAAACTGAGAACAGTACCTGAGGCCCATGGGTTCCCTGGGACCAGCTCCACCTTCTGGGCTCCTTGCCTTTCCCAGGCTCATTCCTGCCCACCCCCCAGAAAGGACACCCGCCCAAATGCACACACACCCCCACGGCCCTCAGCCCTAGTCCTCACTTCCCAGAGCACTTGTACATTCTCTTTGACCCAATCACTCTCATTCACGGAATCAGCAGCAGCTGGAGACCCCCTGGCCTAGTCACCAGACCCCAGTGTGATTAAGCAGGGGACTTGGGGGTCTTCTGGCCCTACATTGTGTCTTTAAAAAGGTCAG
Organism: Myrmecophaga tridactyla; assembly: GCA_004026745.1. NCBI lineage: Eukaryota > Metazoa > Chordata > Mammalia > Pilosa > Myrmecophagidae > Myrmecophaga > Myrmecophaga tridactyla. The sequence continues at coordinate 15,771 of PVIY010022815.1, read as the reverse complement.
GATCTCTACTCTGGACAAATGTACCCTCTACTCTCAACAAGTGCTTTGCTCTTAAGAGTATTCTGCAGAACTACGGTACCTGGTTCCCCAGCTTTGAAAACACAGTGTTCCTGTTGGGAAGCACGCTGGACCTTAAGCCACCATTCCTCAGCTCAGCCCCACTGGTCTACACCTGCCTTGTGGAGCCGGGGCTGGCCCTGCACCCGCTTCCCACAAGAGAGGGCACCCGATGCCAGCTGGCTGGACTAGCAGGAAAGGCTCTGAGCCTCTGTCGGCTTCTGGTTCCTGTCTACACCTCCCCACCCCCAACCCCATCCCACCCCTCCACAATGCCTCTTCACCCTGGGATTCGGGTTTCTCTGTGTTTTCCCCACAGTCTCAGGCCTAGTGTCCAGTCCTTGGGGTTGGGGCCACATCTTACATTTACTGATTCCATACTCCTTGGTGTCGTCTAAACTTTCTAAAACCTGTGCAACCAATTCCCTGCACTAAACTCTCCTTATAACTAACCTATTCTGATATTCCCCCAACCGAATGCTGACTGATACAGCGTCGCAGTCCAGCAGATGGGAAAAAAGATTTAACCCAGAATCTTCTCGAGAAACCCTTTCCTCGAGGACACCGCTTCTAACAACGTCACAAAAGAACCAGCATCCTGGGAAGCGCTGCCGTAGAGGGTCTGGGTCTGGGACACCCATGAACAGGCCCAACGCCTCCCTTCCACCCCCCCCCCCCCCCCCCACACACACAGCGAGGAGCCTACCTCTGCTTTCCAGGGTTGAGGGAAAGCTTATCCACAGCCACATCAAATTCAGTGCGGAAGTCATCCAGGCATCCGTTGTCCCCAAAGGCCCCCCACTCCATGTTGACACACATGCGCCCCTCTTCCCCTTCCACCAGTTCCACGTTCCGCATCTCCTCCATATAGCAGGCGTTGCTGCCCGTGCCTGCCAATCACAGGGCAGCAGGGCCTGAGCACCGCCCACCCACCCGAGGCTGTGCATTCCCCAGGAAGGACGGTCTGGGTGCTCACCAACAATGAGGCCAACTTCACAGTGGGGGTCTTCATAGCCACAGGTCATCATGGTGCCAACTGTGTCATTCACCACGGCAACTACGTCCAGGTCAAACTCCTGGGTGGGCAGAAGCAGAGACCCAGTCCACTACCAAACCACAACATGCTCTCTATTCAGGCACTTGCAAGGGAGAATTATTTGGTACATAAAACGCTTGTTACACACATGGCTCATGCTTTCATTCATTCAAGTCTCTGCTCAAAGGTCACCACCTCAGAGAGGCCTTCCATGATTGCACTAGGTAAAATCATGTCCCTCCCAAGCCTACTCACACCATTCCCCTCACCCAACATCATAGCTCCTACTAGCACCAGGCATGAGCTCATGGGTGGATTTGCTCACAGAAATAAGCTCCAGGCGGGCCAAGTTATTGTTGTGGTCACTACCAGATTCCCAGTGCCAAGAGCAGGGCTCGACACACAGCTGGGTGGCTCAGTTAACTCTTGGCCCAGCCAGTGCAAATACACTTGGTTCTTCCCCATGCTCTGAACACACACATAATTTTAGGCATCAATGAGCTGGCATGTTGGGCCTCAGGCCACACTGCCCCCACCTCTCGCCGGTGAATCGCTTCCTTCAGCAGGGTGACCACGTCCTCGCCCTCGCAGCCAGAGGCCTTGAAGCCCTTTGTCCACTTGAGGAGGATGCTCTAAAAATCACACATGATTACGGATGAGTAACGGACTCCTGGGGTTGCTCCCAGGGGCCCGGCTGTGCTCCCAGCTCTCAACCTCATGGTTGGGACACATAAGGCAGAAATGACCCGTATCAAGAATGGAAAGGGGGGGCATCACCTACAGACCCTGCAGATATGACAACAGAATGACAAGGGGATGTTGTGAAAAACCTCACACCCATTGGACAACTCAGAATGAATGGACAAATCCTCGAGGGTCACAAACTACCAAACTCACTGATAAGAATTAGTCCTATGTGTATTAAAGAAATTGGATTTGTAGTTGAAAGTCTTATAAAACAACAGGTTCAGATGGTTTGGCTAGCAAGTTCCCTGTAGTGACTAATCACCTCTCCCACAAAAAAATTCTAAATATTTACTTGGACTTATTGAGAACCCGCTGCATACCGAGTACTGAGCTGAGATCGCCAAATGTGATACATCATTTAGTCCTCACAGCAACCTTTTACATGTTGATCTTTATCATGGGGCTCCTGAGGAACCTGCCCCAGGCTGGAGGCCTGAAGGAGCAGAGCGGACCTCACTCCCAGGCCTGCTGACTCAGCCCCAGGGGCCCCTAAGCCCAACACAGCTGCCCCTCCTGGGACCTAAGTCCAAGGCACTTGTTTCCTTTGCAGTGCAAGGCAGTTTGCCCAGTCCCCATTCTAGAGTCACAGCAGAAGGCTCAATGGGTTTCTCTAGTTTTAAAACTCCAGGATTGGTGAGCAAATGCTTGCCACAGCTGGGGAGACCTCTAGGCCTCACTGTACCCCCGAGTCTCCTCAGAATCCTCCCTGTGCCACCTTGTTCCCAGCTGATGCACATAGCGGCTTTGAATGCGGGAGAATTGTTTTGGGCTTGGCTCCCCAGTGCCCTCTCTGCTACCACGGCCTATCAGAGCCCAAGCGTCAGGGACTGCCAAGTCCCTTTCGATGGTTGTCCAGGGAGGCTGGAATCTAAAAGGGCTGTGTGCTCACCATCCGCCCGCCTGCGTGGATTCCCTGGGCCTCGCTCTATCGTTGGTGCCCATGGCTTCACATCTGATTGCCCAGGAGGTCAGTATCACAAGTCAATCTGGCTATGTCACGCTGTGTTCCGAGTCCAGGAGATTTGGAAAAACAAAATGCAATCCCCACAGAGTCCTGGTTTGCCCGTCTAACATCCAGACAAGCGGGTACTTCTCTCTCACCATCGTTCCTGTCTAAAAGTTAGCGTCACCTCTCAGACAAAATTTTGATTTGGCACTTCCCAGTATAAGGAATGTTCAAGTAATATTACTTCAGGTGATCCTTAGTAACTGTAAGACAAGCTGGGGAAACTGGCCCAAGGTCGCCAACTTGTAAACGCAGTTTGAGGATGCAAAGCCCCTGTGTCCTCTCCAGCACCTGCTGATTTCCCATCAGTGGGACAGTCTCACCAGGGCCAACGTACAGAGCCCGTCTTCAACTTTATTTTTATTTAGTCTTTATGATTCTAGAACTGACACATGCTCCTTGTAGAAACTTGAAACTACAATGAAATCAAGTAAGATGACATGGGATCTTACAATTCAGACATGGTTAACATGTCTTCCCAGGCTCCCTGATGAACACAGAGATACAAACTTGTTGACATGAAAAAATAAGACAGTTTCTGTTTAAGAAGATTTTAGTAGGATAAGTCTAGAAGGATATACACTAAAGTGATATATTATTATCTTATTAATTTCTGTTTTAGTATTTTTCTATAACAAACATTCTATTTTACTTTAAAAAAAATTTTTTCACTCTTACCACCAGAATTTTCCCATGTCATTAAAATCTCTTCCAACAAACTAGCAGCTGATACCAGGCAATGAATGGCTCATGATTTATTTAAGTATCTCCCAACTGTATGGACAATTAGGTTGTTTCTAATGTCTTTTCATTAAACATTACATAAATATTTATCCACATGTTTGATAATTGCCTCTGCCAAGCCAATGCAAATGTGAAGGCTTTGAAAACCTAATCCAATGACACTGAAAAAAAAAAATGTGTTGAGACAAAGGAAATGGAAAAGCTCGAAGCAAACAGGCCACTGAACCTTTTGGCTGCAACTACCCTCTTACAGTAATTCACCAAAATGACAACAAAGGGAGAGAGGAGAAGCAGCTACCATGTGTTTTGTTTTCTAGGCCTTTTTGTAACCATGGAGTTGCTCCTATAGCCACATACATGTGAATCAACAGGAAAGGTGGTACTGTGACATCAAGGGGACAGACAGATGCTGTTCAGAAAGTTTTACCCCCCCAGATGTGACCGTAGCAAAGCCAAAAGAGTCTCAGCACCCCCCAGCATGCTGTTGGCATTGCTGTCAATAAACAAAGGCAAGATTCTTGCTGAGAGAACTAATGTGAGCCCTCTAAGAGCCAAGACAGCTCCCTGAACTATTTGAAGGTAACGATCAGAAAAAGAAGGAAGCCCAAGGAAAGGTACCTGGGTTCAGCTGAAACTTCAGCCTGTCCCACCCAGAGGAGCAAACTTCAAGAGAACCAAGGGAAAAGGAGCCTGGGCTGCTGGGACCAATTCCTTATGCCTTCATGGTATAAGAGATGTTAAAATAATAATGATGATGATGATGATAATAATAATAATAATAGGCTTCTGGATTGTTAAAAAAAAAAGAAAAAAAAAGGTCATTGAAGCCAGAGGGTCCCAATCTGGGCAGTAGGATGGCAGTGTCCCCAGAACCTAGAAGTTATGGCTGGCGTGCTTCGAGATAAAGTTTCTGCAGAGAAGTACATGCTGGCCAAGGGCAAGCGGGGGAGTCACAGACATATTTCTGCAAGGCAGGACCAGGAGAAAGCACAACAAGTAGTAATAATTAAGAGCTTGGAGGAGGCTGTGATCCTCAAATCCATCAGAAAACACCACTTCCCCTGTGTCTCTTTGTGGGCGTCCCCTCCCACCCTGATACAAGCCAGGTCAGGGAAGGCTGCCCCCAATGAGGGGGCAGGGGAAAGGGACTGTAAGGCAACTGAGAGACACACAAAGAAGCAGATGCCATTTCTGCCTGAGCTGGAGCTTGGCAGGAGGCACCCCTGAGTATGTTCAAGAAACTTCAGCGCAGCATGGCAATTAAGGCCTGGCAACCCGCCCCTAAACCTGCATTCCCCCAAAAGGGTTTTCTAGCAAATGTTAATGGATCCTGGGAAACACTGCATTAGGCTGGGTTTTTATTGCAGGACTCCCCAAAGCCTTCTCTATGCTAATTTACTGATGAGTTTACTTCTCAGAGGGGGAAGAGTAGGAGGCATTTATGAAACTCAGTCAAACAATTTGAGGATTTGGTGTTCAGGGACCCCATGGGAAGTGCCGGCCTCTCCTCATCAATGGGTTGGTCCCCTCTGTTCTGGCCAAGCTAAATCTACCTGTGGATTTGTTCCCACTTACGTGCCCCTCTCCACCCTGGCCAGGCCTGAAATCTCAACAGATTCCTCTGACAAGTGCCAAGGGCACACTGTCCAGTGACCATCACCCCGCACGTCCTTGGGGCCTCCTCAGCTCAGGGACGCCACATTCCCAACAGCAGCAATGGCTTTTCTGAGCTTCATTCATCAGCCCTGTTTGTTTGTAAGCATCTCAAAGCAGGAACCATACTTTTTTTTATAACTTGGCAGCTCCACACGGGGCCCAGCACCCACACATGGCATGTGTGTAGCTTCGAGATGTGATTGCTGAAACAAAACTATTCTGACATCGAATATCCCAATTATGGACCCAGATCCAAGCTGGGGCATTGCCCCAACAGCTCTCCCTCCACTTCTCAACACACCCATTATCCTCCAGGCCATCTGGGAGTGCAGGACCTCCACCCCCTGCTGCACCTGCCCAAGAAACATTGAAGGAAAACAAAAACCAAAGGTGAGACTAGGGAAGAGCTGGGGCAGTCAGCAGGGGTGTGGATGAAAACAAGGGCCTTGGGAGGGAGAGAGCAGAATCAGGTGCACTGGCCCAGGTGGCTGGGAATGTGAATTCACAACGTGCCTTGGCCACTGCCCAAAGCCAGGTAGTCTGCAGCAAGGTATTCAGTGCCCCTGTGGACCTCATTTTCCTTTCTGCAAAATGGGTATACCAATACCTATCGCAGATGGTTGCTATGAGGGCTCAATGAGGCAATGCCTGTAAGAAGCCAAGCCTGGCATATCACAGGTGTGCAAAATTCTTGCCAGTCATTCATATTTTGTTTAGAGTCATCATTGCTGTTGTCCCAAAGACTGTTTGAGCTGAGCTACCCTACCCAGCCTCCGCCAGCCTTGGCTTCCTTATTCCTGTCAACGGCCCTCCTCCCCTCTGGTCATACATATCCTTCTTTCTCCCCTGCTCCAAACTCCAGCTCCTTGCTAGTCAATAAAGCCCACGGGAGAGCTGGGGCAAGGTGCCGGTACCTCGTCCAGGCTGTTCTGCTGGCAGGGGAAGGAGAAGGTGAAGCCCAGCGGCAGGGACACGCCCTTCATGCCCATGTACTCCAGGAAGTCGGCGATGCACTGGACAATGTGGTCAAAGAGCTGCAGGGGGGGTGAGGGCTGTGAGGGGCCTGGGCAAGTGGCCTCCAGCAGGGCCCCAGGAGAAAGGAGAGGCTCCGGCCCAAGCCCCGGGGAAGGCCAGGCCGGGAGGCTGGGGCAGGTGGGAGTGGGGAGCAGGGGAGGTGCCGTGGGCTCACCTCGTCCCCGGTGCCGTGCATGGCCTCCTGTGGGATGGAGTAGATCTTGTTGTGCATCTCCACGCCGCGCCGCTTCCCGTTCCGCACGCGCACCAGCAGGACCCGGAAATTTGTGCCGCCGAGGTCCAAGGCCAGGAAGTCGCCCTTTTCTGGAAAATAAACACGGAAGATGGCGACTTGAGGCATCGCCATGTCACCGCAGCAGTGAGCGTCAGAGTCTAATGCACCCTCCCCTGATGGGTGCCTGAAGTCCCACCCCCACCCCACCAACAACCTCAGCGGGGAGGGACTGCGACCCCCACGCAACAGTTAACACCCCTGGGCCGAACCACCTGCCAGCTCCCCAGGGGTTCCCAAATGTGTTCCAGTGGCGGCCCCCGCAGTCGCACTGAGCCCTGCAAACCACGGGAAATGCTGAGAGCGTGTACAACATCCAAGTTCTCCATTCATGCTCAATCGAATGCCACCTCATGGTAGATTCTAGAGTCGAGAAGGGACAGCAGGTCCCAACTCTTCCAGGAAAATTCAAGGGAAATCACTGAAAATGAAAAACCACCCCCTTTTCTGGGCAATGACAGGGTGTCAGGCAGGCAACCCTCAGGAGGTAGAGGAGGAGGCATTTCCTTTCCTTCTGTGGGCGAGTGACACCTGGCAGAGCTGGGTGAAGCCCCTTGCCCAGGGTCACATAATGGGGTAGGGCAGGGGATAAATCCCAGTCTCCATCTCCAGAAGATGCACTAGCCTTGCTGCACCGGCCTGCTCACTGACCATAATTCTGAGGACTGGGAAAAGCCTACAGTTTCTAGGTCGGGAGACCTAACCCATAGATCAGCAATTCTTTTCTGTAAAGGGCTGGAGAGCAAACATTTTAATTTCAGGCTTTGCTGGTCATGCCGCCCAGTCTGTTGTAACAACTCACCTTTGCTGTGGTGGCACAAAGCAGTCACGACCATAGGTAAGTGAGTGACGCAGCTGCACGCCAATTAAGCTTTACTTACAAAAGCAGGCAATGGGCTGGATTTGGCCTGTAGGCCACAGCTGGCAATTTCTGACCCAGACCACTGTGGCCATTGGGAGAGCTAGCTCTGGAACCAGAATTCCTGAGTTTGAATTCCAGCTCTGCCATTTTCTAGCTGTGTTACCTTAGGCAGGTTCCTTAACATCTCTGTGCCTCCATTTTCTGCCAAACACACCAGTTTGTTAATAAACAAAATTAACAGTTAATTTTTGTTAGCAATGAACAAAGATGAAATAGATACATGCTTAGAGAAGTGTTTGACACATAGTAAACATTCTGTAAGTATCGACTGTTACTGTGCAAGTTTTAGCGGAGGCATGCCTTGCCTGAGCTTACAGAACACTAGTATAATTCCCTAGGAATGTAACTGAAGAAATGTGCTCTTGTCCAGGTGTCCAATGCTCAAGCTAAGGGGGCCCACCCAGAGCAAGCGCCAGCACAGAGGCCCACAATAGTGGGCGGCTGACGATCCTGCCACGTACCTGTGCCATCGGGGGTGGCACACACGTAGGTGGGCAGCATCTTGACGGGGGCGTTGGTGTGAGTCTCCTTGCTCAGACCTCGCTCCATCTCCACCTTCATCCTCCTCTTCACCTCCAGCAGCTGCTCGTGGCTCAGCTGCAGGGGCTCCAGGGTCTTCTGGCGGGCCCGGTGCTGGTCAGCCAGCCGGTAAGCCACGGCCGTCACCATGGCGGCCCCCTTGCCACTGCCATCCTCGGAGCGGAGGAAGCGGATGTCGCAGTCCGGCACCAGGCGCCGCACGGTCTTGTGAAGACGCTTGGCGAAGCTGCAGTTGCCGAGATGGGGTGAGAGACAGGGGCCCGCCGTCAGGGTGGGTGGTATGATGGGCTGGGGCAGTAACTCACTACCCCCACCCAAATGCCAAGAGGCCCCTGCAGGAGCTGATTCTGGCCTAAACCTCTCCCTGCCCTTTCCAAGTCAAGTAAGGGGTCACGATAAACATGCAGAGCTCTAGCTGGGGTCCTTCACCCCCAGGCTGTAAGGAAAAGACCTAAGAAGCCACTATCACCCCATATGAGTCACAGACCTTCCCTTCCCAATCAAACTGGCTCCCAAGCCATGGCTCCTTTGGCCCAACATGGGTACAACTGGCTTCTCTGCTGGAGCAGCTCAAGTGGAACTGGGGGATCACAACACCACCCACATTTCATTGCTTCCTCACTCATTTCATTAGGAGCACCTTCCTTCCCAGGCAAGACCCCAAGCAGAAAAATGGGAAATACTCTTCTTTCAGAATCTGTCTTCTCCCTGGACAGTTTCTACCAATGATCCCAAAGGTGTCTGAGAAACTCAAGACAACAGGCTCAGCAGGGACTTCTCCAGGCAGCAGCCTCCCTGAACCACATCCCAAGTGTGATCCGTGGGCCTGCAGCCCGGGGGCCTGCTAGAAACATAGCTCTCAGCCTCAACCCAGACCTGCTCCAGAACCTGCCTTCTAACAACCCCCCAGTGATCTGTGAACATACTAATGTTCCTGCAGCACTGGCCTGGGAGAGTGGGGGGTTCGCAGGGCTGGAAAGCCCCACATCAGTCAATTAAGTTAATGAAGGTGCAATGACCTGGCACTCTCACATTAGGCAAAAATGATGGCAGTAAATGGGCATAAGAGAGACTCAGTCGAAGTTCCAAGTGAAATTTTTAATATTTGGGCACATATAATCCCTGAGATTAAAACTCATGGGCTAGGTGGATTCAATGCCAAGATCAGCTGGGGTGGCCCAGGGCAAAAAGACACAGCATCTAAAAGACCACCTAGAGCATCAAAGCTGAACAAAGAGAGAAATGTTAACCCCTATAGGGGCGGCAAAAAGAGCCCCTATGGCTGGTGGGGTGGGGTGGCTCTACAGCAGAGCTAAAGCCACTGGCAGCCCTTGGAAAGACCCCCACCCATGCCAGGAGAACACCACCCGCTGTCCACTAGCCCAGCCGGGCTCTGGGTGCTTTATTCTCCACAGACCCTCCAGTTCACAGTCCACCCACACCCCCAGAATGCAAATCCGAGCTGGCCCGTGCCCAGGGAACCACAAGCAAGTCACGGGAGCGCCACCACCCCCGCCCCGGGACGCAGACTCACTGGGGGTGTTTCTTATAGACGGAGCCGTCGACCCCGATGGTGGAGCGCAGCCGCTCCTCGCCCTTGTTCTCCTTGATGCGCCGCAGCACGGCCGCCAGCGAGGCCGCGCACAGGCTGGCGGAGCGCGTGGACACGATCTGGCAGATGCGGTGCGTGGCCACACAGTCCTCCTGCGTCGGGTCCAGGCCCAGCCGCACCAGGACCTCGTGGGCCTTCCGGATGCCATCCTTCTCCCTGCGGAGGCCGGAGGACGGCGCGTGGGCACAGGGCGGGCTGGCGGGGCACCCTTCAGCTCCAGCCTACCCCGCCTCCCGGTGGGGATCCCCACTGCCCCCGCTCAGCCTACCGGTGGGCGGCAGGACAGCGGGGAGGAGGTGAAGTACAGCATAGCCAAGCCCAGGGTGCCTCTCCCAGATGCCACACCTACACCCCACACCTCCCACTTATGTATACACACACACACACACAGAGCACTGCCCCAGCAGCCCCTCCAGGCGCCATTCTATGAATATTTTCCCTATTTGAAAAAAAAGAGTATTTCTTATGCATGTTCTATGTAAGGACCAGGCCCTGTGCTTGGTGGTCTACACACCCAGTTGGGTGTGTGTGTGCTTGTGGTACACTTGCTGGTTTGGGGAGCAGGAGGATATGTCTCTGTTGCTAACCACCTCCGAAGCTCTGAACCTGGCCGTGGGCCTGCTAGAAACACAGCTGTCAGCCTCAACCCAGACCTGCTCCAGAATCTACCTTCTAACAACCCCCTGGTGATCTGTGTTGGAGTAAAGGGCCTCCCTCCCGTGTTCCTCCCCTGGGCATCCCAGATGATTTGCCTCTGCTTTACCAGGTGAGAAGAACAAAAATTTGGGGTCAGGGGCGGTGACCTAGTCCAACTCTGAAGGGCTGGTCGGCCTTTTCCAAAGGAGTTGGTGCTACTTTAACTCGTGTTTAAAGATGGGTAAGGGGTGGTGCTCCGACCTTAGCAGCCACTTAGGGGCGCTAAATGCCTCCTGAAAGGAGGACGTACATCCCCTCAGGGTTTAGTGATTAATCGGGCACAGTCCTTTCAAGAGTTTCTTGCATTTAAAGTCAAGATGTTTGAACCATTTTGCTGCTCTCATCAGCAGAAAATCACTGCTTCTCTACCCACGGGTCCCTCAAACAACAGGACACTCCATCTACAAGCAGAAGTTCTCAAGAACAGGGAACCAGGTCTGACTCTTTGGATAGTGTTGACTGAAAAAGAAAAATCAGGCCATCTCCATTCCACCTCTGCCCACCCGTGAGAACAAGCCTCGGCTCCACCAATCTGAACTCCCTGGTAAATCCCTGGGCCAGCCCAAGACCTGCTTCTCTGATATGAAGCAGGGGACAGGATGGAGTCCTCGTTGAGAACTGCCCGTAAATAATGAAATGTCAGCGCTTCAGAAGGAAAAGGAGGCAAATGAGTCACTCTGGGGGCCTCATGCATCGGAACAAGGCGAGCGCCGGGCTCACCCCGAGCCCTCTGTGGCAGACACCGAGCCGAGCGCAGCAGCCCTAGTCCCCATACTTGGGGCCGGTCGTGCCCAGAGCCATGTGTGGCTTTGCTGTCACTCACTGTCCGGGAACGGCAGTGCCGCGAAGCCACAGGCCCTGCAGGGCCCACACTGGGTGAGGCTTTCTTGCAGTCCACCGTGAAGGGTCAAGGGCTGTTGCCTGACCACCTGCCCACCCTCCTGCAGACCCAGCGAGCAGACAGCAGGCAGAGCTGGACGCGCACCCTTCAATTTCTGAGACGTCTTTGGTCTCGAAGTGGCCCGTGGTCAGGAGCTCCGGGCTGAGTTTTCCCCCAAGGAGCAGCTCCTCCTTGGCCATCTTCACCAGGATGAGCCTCACAAGTTCCCCCATGTACATCCCACTGATCATCTTCTCAAATCTGCAGGGAGACACAGACCGAAAAAAAAAAAGAAATAAGTCCCTGCTGTCAATGAACTCACATGAAGCTTCGACAAATGTGAGAGGCTGGTGCACACTGAAGGGTTAAGACGTGCAGCGGTGATGAGAAATGAAGTGTGTGCAGAAGCAAGAGCTTGGTGGGGGGCTGTGGGAACCAGGGAGCCCAGGCTGCTCTCTGCAGAGTGGACAGGCCTTGAAGCCATGGAGAGCAGGCCTTGCACCGGCCAAACTAAATAGTCAGGGAGTGCGGAGCATTCTGGAACAACCTGACTTCTTAGTTAAAGCAGGGTAGTGATTTTTTAAAACTTTTTCTCTAGCAGAGAAGCACTTTTTAAAAATAGAATCCTAGGTAGAACCCCAATATTTATTTACAAGAGGAAAAGGTCTATTGGATTACACAGAGGGCAGAGGTTCCGCTCCGTGTCAGCTCACACAGACTACCCCACCTTGTGGAATCCCAAAAAAACTGAAAATAAACAACCCGGGGTGGGAGTGATGGGGCAGGATTAGAAGGGCAGCTGGGACAGCTAAGGAGGGCTAAATGTCAGGAATCTGGGGGTGACACACATGGAAAGTCCCTGGGCAGGCAAGGGACAAGAGAGACGGCAGGCGGCTGAGAGGGCAGTCAGGAATTTCACTTGTTTCAGCACTAGGTGACACTGTTTTGTTGCAGAAGCAGTCTTTCTGGCTAGGAATACGAGACAGGGGAAACCAAGACCTTGCAAAGCTATTTGGCCAGGGGGCCCATGCTTGCTCAGTACTTCAGAAAGGAACGAAGGCCGGGAAAGGAGGCACCCACGACCTGCCAGAACTAATTAGGGCGGATACAGCAAAGAGGCAGCTTGAAGGGGATATGGTCATCACCCCAAGTAATCTTCACAGGAGGGATCCAAGGCCCCAAGGCCAGATCCCGCAGAATCAGAGCTAGAGAGGGAGCCGGCAAACTGCCTGAGCAGGGGCAGATGGGCTTTGAAGGGTGGGTGGTTTTGCAAAATTTTTATTCCTGATTTTAAAACACTTTCAGTCAACATTTGAAAAGGGGTGGGGGTAGGGGGACGGGGAAGTCTAAAATGTCTCCAGGGTTACCAGTAATAATCTGGTGCCTGTCTTCCCCAATCTTTGTTTTGCCCAAGGATAAGGCAGCTGTGTGTGGACAAGACCCAGTGGCCAATTTTGTCTTTTAACACTTCAAAGGCTGTGTGGCTCCTTGAGATGCCTTGGGTAGGTGTGGCTCGTCAACGGGGGGCAGGATGAGTGACTTCTCAGCCCATAAACCTCTCACCGCCCATGGGAGACACAGCCAGTCAGTTCCTTAGAAAGTTACAAGTAAATGGACTCACGTTTCAACACGTGAGGGAAGCTTTGGACTTAAGTTATGCTTTGAATTAGCAAGAACTCTCCCTGTAAAGAAAAAAGCTAGCCACCCCTGACCTGGTTTATAGGCTTGGATTTTTCCTCTGGAAGCAGAAATTGGAGCTAAAAGCTTTCCTACAATCCAGTCAGAGCAACGAGAAGACCAGAGAAATACTACATTGCTCAAATCGTTTTGCAATTGCCTTCGGAGCTTGTGGCAACCCCTATTGCAAGATCTTTCCCAGGGACATTTGGCAAATAAGTTTGTGAGAGTGAAAGAATGAATCAAAAGTCACTAAAACCCAGGTCTGGCCAGGCTAGAGAGGATGGCACTCTGATCCCAAAATGCTGAGTACAGCATTCAGGGTGCGGGAGGCCCCCGGACCCCACAACCAGGCAACCCCAAGGCACTGGATGGACCATAAGGTCCAGGGAAGGAGATTATGCCGGTTTGAAATAATGTATGTTCCCTAGAAAAGCCATGTTTTAATCCTAATCCCATTTTGTAAAGGCAGCTGTTTCTTCTAATCCCTATTCAGCACTGTATGTTTGAAACTTTAATTAGATCATCTCCCTGGAGATGTGACTCAATCAAGAGTGGTTGTTAAATTGGATTAGGTGGAGACGTGTCTCCACGCATTCAGATGGGTCATGATTAGTTTGTTGGAATCCTATAAAGGAGGAAACATTTTGGAGAAAGTGAGAGAATCTGAGAGAGCAGAGAACACCACGGCACTACGAAGCAGAGAGTTCACCAGCCAGTGACTTTTGGAGGTGAAGAAGGAAAATACCTCCCGGGGAGCTGGAGAGGAAGCTAGCAGATGACATCATGTTCACCATGTGCCCTTCCAGCCGAGAGAGAAACCCTGTGTTCATCATGTGCCGTTCCAGATGAGAGAGAAACCCTGACTGTGTTCACCATGTGCTTTTCCACTTGAGAGAGAAACCCTGAACTTCACTGGTCTTCTTGAACCAAGGTATCTTTCCCTGGATGCCTTAGATCGGACATTCCTATAAGACTTGTTTTAATTGGGACATCTTCTTTGCCTTAGAACTGTAAACCAGCAACTTTTTAAATTTTCCTTTTTGAAAGTTGTTCTATTTCTGGTATATTGCATTCTGGCAGCTAGCAAACTAGAACAAAGACCAAGAAGTTTCCTTGGCCACTTTCTCCAGGAGGTCTTCTTTGGGTCTGCCTGTAGCTGGGGCAGGAAGCCTGGCACTCTGTGGGGTCCGGCCTCACTCACAGGGGGACTCACCCCGAGTTCTCCAAGTGCCACAGCCTTTGTTCTCTGGGCAGTGACAAGGTGGCAGCTACAAAAGGAAATTCCAGAGCCCTGAATCTTAACCATCTCCAACCTGACTTTTGTTATGTGGTTCATAAACTTTCCATGGACAATTTACAAGTAGGAAGATGGAAAGAAAGAGCAGGGGCATGCTGACTCCAAATACGGCCTTCTAAAATGATGGCTCTGAAGGACACAGACCAACGATTGGCTCCGGCGTCGTTTGTCCGCTTGCTCTATCTTTTCTGAGCGCCCCACCCACCCACCCCAACAACTTACAGGCACAGCGTGTGTAATAAGCACAACACCCCCATAATCACTAAGTGTCTCAGGAACCCTTTGGAGAGGGAAGACTAAAGAAAAGACTGAGAACCACCCCTCAACACCCCTCCCAACCCTGGCCCGCCCACACACAGCCGGGCTGCTCACAGTTGCTTCCCAGGGTTCAGCGAGCCCATGTCAATTTCCCGGTCAAACTCAGTGCGAATGTCGTTTAGCGAGCCGTCGTCCCCAAAGGCCCCCCACTCCATGTTGATGCACATGCGGCCCTCGTCACCCTCCACCAAGTCGATGTGGCGCATCTCCTCCATGTAACAGGCGTTGCTGCCCGTGCCTGGCAAAATAAGGGGCTGCTTAGCACCCATCCACCCTGCCCTCACCCCCAACTGTCCCAGGGTGGTTGGGTCTCCCCGCTGCAGACCCCCAGAGAACCCCCAGGCATGGCCCGATCCTCTGCAGGCCCAAACTCCCAAGCAAACAGAAATCACCCCTTGATAAGATGCAGCCTGCACGTGGCATTAGCATTCACCCAGAACTTTCCTCCTGCCCCTTCTTCCCAACGCAGAAACTGAGCGCTTTAGGAGGGGCTATACAGGATTTCTGGGGCCGTCCGCCGTGGCCCTCCAAAGAGACCACACCATCTATCTTCAAATGCCAAGTACAAGGGAACCTCCAGACCACGTGCCCCTCCTCCCTTCCCAGCCCACACACTCCCAGCTCACCCACGATGAGCCCGATCTCGCAGTTATGGTCGTCGTAGCCACACGTCATCATGGTCCCCACTGTGTCATTCACCACAGCCACAATATCAATGTCAAAGTCCTGTTGGCGTGAAAGGCAGGGCCTGACCTTCAGCCACCAGGGAGGGTGACAGGCATGGAGGTGGAAGAAAGAGCAGCACAGCTCGGGTGCAACAGCAGAGCTGGAAATCTGGGTCCAGATTCACTCAGACAGCAGCAACCAGCTGCCTGTCCCGCTTGTCCTCATCACAAGGACTTTCCCAATACTTGCCCTGGGGTCGTGTTGGGAGCCATCAGTGCACTAAGAGGAGACTGGCTCATCTTCTCCTTTCTCTCTCTCTCCCTCTTTCTCTCCCAATAACTGCTCCTGTGATAAGTTCTGTATTTTGTTCTCTCCCCCTTTTCATCCTGATGTCTATGTCATCCCTACCGTCTTACTCAGCAGTGATATTCAAGTCTTCTTCAGGCTGAGAACTAAAGGGTTTTTCCTGCACCAAGGCTAGGAAACCTCAAAACATCCGGTCACATACAAGACTAGTGGGTAAGCAGAGCAGGGGAAGAAAAAAAATCTCTCCTTAAGAAGGATACAAAAGGGCGGCTGCCGTGGCTCAGCAGGCAGAGCTCGGACCT
>PVIY010022814.1:0-40256 GCA_004026745.1 Myrmecophaga tridactyla | reverse complement strand
TCATTTAAAGGGAGATGAATCAAGGGGGTCAAAAAAGGAGGAAGTTTCATCAGTTTGTTTGTTTAGAAGTGGGGATTTGGGGGTTCTTTGGCTAGGAGTATCTGAGCTGTAGAGTAGGAATTACAAAGGGAGGGGTGGGAGTGCAGAAGAAAAAAAAGCCTGGACATAATGAATTTTATCCCATTTCTTCTTCCTCTGGCAAAAATTGTGGAGGTCTGTAAAGATATTAACACTGAAAGTGCCACCCTCAGGCTAACAAGAACCATTATCCAATTGATTTGGGGGCCAAGCCTATTTACAAAACAGTGAGGTGTTTTGGCTGGATGTCTGGAAGTAAATCCAGAATGGATAGGTTTGTCAGCAGACAACTCAGAGGAGTATAAGGTTTGGTTTATGAGGATTTATTGCCCATACTGACAGGTCTCTGAGGACAAAGGACTGGCCCAGGGGATGTCGGCATCCCAATGCCCTGAGAGAGTCCTTGCAGCTCTTAAGAGCAGGGCCTTGTCTCCCAAGGGGATGTTTAACCCTGGTTTGAGGCCCTTTAATGTCCTGGACCTGAATTTGGGAGGGAAACAAAAAGCAGGGTGTCCCCACAACTTTTTGAGTCCTGGGAAAGCGAGTGAGGCTTGCAGGCATCCCCACTCACCTCAGCCCTCAAAAGAAAACCTGACATGAATTCATGATTTTCAGAGAGTAATTAATGGACAGGCTCTCTTGGAATGGTGAGACCCAGCAGGAGGGCTAGCAGGAAAGGGACTTACTCAATCTGTTGTGGATGTAGCAGCAGACTAAAGGATCCATTGTCACTGGCTATGTGGAGGAGAGGGAGCCAGGGCACCCCTGGCCAGGCCAGCGGCACCTGCGTTCCTCTCCCAGGTTTCAGTACCAAGGTGAAAGGTTAAGGAGGAAAAAGAGTGAGAAACAAGGAAGGTAGACTGGGAAATTTAAAGCAAGCGAGTTTATTTCTGCACTCCTGGGCAGAGCTCACCGAATCAAAGATGGAGAGTGGTGAGTCTGCACCTGGGTTATGGCGTGGGCAATTTTTAAGCAAGAGGGTCAGGTGACATCCGGAAGGGGCAGTTCTCTGGAAGTCAGGTGTCTGAAAGGGGCGGATCATCAGTTCCAGAAGTCAGATGTCTGGAAGGGGCGGTTCTGGAAGTCATGTTGGGAGGGGTGACACTGCCTCTGCAACTCCAGTTGCAGTACGCTTCCCTGTTCCCCTGACCTAACAGAGAACTCCTCACTCCCAACTGAATTGACACCTAAATTCTTTCCTTCTGTGGTCACATGTGGAAATGGAAATGGTCATGTATCTTCATGCAGATAACTTATGTGACTATTTTGTCATCAATCCATAAAAGCCATAGAGTTACACAAAGCAAACACTATGTACAGATAGTCATCCACATGAATTAATGTAACCAAATGCCAACCTTACAGTCAATGCACCAAACAGGGAGAAAGGGAAACAAGTCACATATGAAAAGCACATTCTGCCCTTCAGTGTGCTCATGTTGACCAAGTCTACTTCATATTGGTTTGGTTTTCTTGCTGGCACCTCCCATCACAGCACCTGCATCCATGGAATTTCTAAATGTCTTATGCATCAGATCATAATTTTGGAACATTCCTTATGATGATGCGCTTTGTCTTCAACTCTTGCCAAAATGATTGATTATTTTCATATCTAGGCCTCGCCTTTTCCACAGCATATTGCTTTGTTAACAGCTAGGAAGCAGGCTAGAGATTAACTGCCATATTTATTATTTAATCATTAATTAATATTGCTGAATATCCAATTTGCAATTTGCTTTCAAGTTGTTTTCAAGATATGATAATTTAAGCAGACATAATAGAGATGAGTGGATTAAAACCAGTCAATATTCAGGTGAAGGAACCAAAGGTAAGTGGTTTTGGCCAACCCCATGCACTGGTGTGATGTGTCAGGGCAGGGCCTGGTCAATTGGTGCTTTGCCAATGATGGTTGTGAGAAGTTTGTGAACACACAGGTCTGGCTCCCATGGCAGACTGGCAAAAAGCACTGACAACTTACAAAAATTTTAGACATGAAGTTATGACTGAGGAATGATATCAACAAACTGGAGACAGTGCCATCAAGCACCCTTCCCTCCATTGAAAATGAACACTAAGAGCTAATACAATCATATTTTATATTATATATTCCATAAGTATGGAACATATATGTACATTAACACATGCAGAAATATGTTCATGTATGTATGTATGTGTGTGTATATATATCCCTAGGAGTAAGGACACTGGGACCATTTTCCCAGAGCCTTTATTGATCCTGGGCCCCTTCTATCTCCCATTCAACACTTTTCCTGACAGAAATTAAAGGAACAAGGGATTAATCAGTTGACCCCAGGTAGCAGACACTGCTCTCCCAGGCCTCAGCCAACATCTTCCTCCTAATGTGCCCTGATAAAAGGACCTCCTTTCATTTGCTTTCATTTTACATACAGAGTCACCTTCGAAATGCAAATCACCACTTCAGAGAAGAGATGAACCCAGAGCCCACATTTACTTAAATTTAGGTTCCTCATCTGTCTGGATAAGATTCCCAGGGCATCATGGACATCATCAACAAGAACATGCCACCCTTGTGATTCCTCTTTCTTCTGGTGGCAGCTCCCAGATGTGAGTGCCTCAGGGACTCAGATGTGAAGGTAATGGGGTGATGGAAATGAGAACATGACTCAGTGTGGCTCTCCTTGTTCCCAGATGTCCTGTCTGAGGTGCAGTTGCGGGAGTTGGGACCTGGACTGGTGAAGCCATCGCAGACCCTGTACCTCACCTGCACTGTTTCTGTACTCTCTGCAACTAGCAGTGGCTTTGTCTGGATTCATCAGGCACCAGGAAAAGGGCTGGAGTTGGTTGGTACCAATGGTTATGATGGAAATACATACATGAACCCAGCTCTTCAGTCCCGACTCAGTATCTCAATGGACACCTCCAAGAATGAAGTTTATTTGAAGCTGAACAGCCTGAGCACTGAGGACATGGGCACCTATTACTGTACGGGAGACACAGTGGGGGGAAGTCAGTGTGAGCCCAGACACAAATCTCCCCTGCAGGAAACAGGAGGCTGGGCTGCAGTAGGTATTTCCTCACATTTCAAAACTGAGTAACATTGTACATTTTGCAGAGCTCTAGGTGACTGTTCTCTGAAATTGGCTCAAAAGAGATGCATGGAGTTCCATAAAGCAAGTACATACTCAGTTTTAAAAAATGAATACAATGCTAGTTTTGCAGTGCCCTAGGTGAATATTATGGTTTTTGGGCTCAAAATACGTGCATGTAAATCAAAGACTCACATATTTCATTCAATTTCCCAAACTGAGTAATATATTAAGTTTACAGGGCTCTAGGCACATGCCCTGTGAAAATGGTGTTGGTCTCAAAGGAAGTGCATGGAAGTCAATACAGCAATATTTCATCCAGTTTTCAAAATAGTTTATACAATTTCACAGAGCATGAAAGGAAGGTTCTGTGAAAATCGTGATTTTTGCTCCAAAGACGTGTATGGAAGTTAACTGAATAAAGTATTTCAATCAATTTTCAAAACTGAGTAACATGCATGTTTCACAGAGCTCTAGTCTAATATTCCATGAAACTTGTGCTGTTGGCTCCAAAGAATTGCATAGAAGTCAATGTAGCAGTTAAATACACCCATTCCATTTCTGATATTTTTCATTTTGGCAGCTTTAGCAAACTGAAATTTTTTTTATTAATACATAGTGTCCCATTTTGTCTCTTTAATCCGTTTTACATTTAAAATCTAAGTTGTCTGATATATGCATAGCTACACCAACTCTCTTATGGCTGATGTTTGTGTGACCATTTTCCCCCAACATTTCGTTTTCAATCAATTTGGTCCTTTTCTCTGAAGTGAATCCTCTGTAGACAGCTCAGAGATGGATCTTGCTTTTTTTTTATCCATTCCTCCAGTCTTTGCCTTTTGATTGGTGGGTTTAATTTACTAGCATTCACTGTTGTTAGTGAAGGGAGTACATTCTTTCAATCATTTTTTCATTTGGATTTAATATGTCATATCTTGTTTTTCTCTCTTTTTGCCATTTTAGTTACACTTACTGATAGCCCACATTTCTATGCTCTCCTTCAAACCTCTCTCTGATGTCTTTTCCTATCAGCGTGCAGCATTTCCTTTATTATTTCTTGCACAGCATGTCTCTTGATTATGAACTCTCTTATTGTCTCTTGTTCTGTAAGTATTCTAAACTCTCCCTCAGTTTTGAAGTAGAGTTTTTACAGGTATAGAATTCTTAGCTAGCAGTTTTTCTTTATCAGGATCTTAAATGTATCATACTGTGGCTTTCACACCTTTGTGGTTTCTTTGGACAACTCTATACTTACTCTTATTGAGCTTCCCTTGTTGGTGATGGATCACATGTCTCCTGTAGCTTTCAGTATTCTCTTTGTCTGTGGAATTTGATAAACTGATTCATAAATGTCTTGGAGTAGGTCTATTTGGATCTATTCCATTTGGGGTGCATTATTCTTCTTGGACCCGTAATTTGATGTTTTCTATGAGAATTGGGGAATTGGGGTGATTTGTCCTCAATTATTCTTTATGCACCTTTTTCTCCTTCTCTTCTCCTTCTGGGATATCCACAATAGGTATATTTGTCCTTTTTTCATGACTTCAATCAATTCCCAAAGACCTTGCTCAAATTTTTCCATTCTTCTCCTTATCTGTTATTTTTTGTGGAAGATTTCATATGCCCTGTCCTCTAGTTCACTAATTCTTTCTTCTGCCAGCTCACACCTGCTGTTGTGTACCTTCATTGTATTTTTCATCTATTCTATTGTGCACTTTATTCCCATATATTCTGTCATTTTACCTGTGTAAGCTTCCACATTCTTCTTTTTGGTATATTTTGAATAATCTCATTCTATCTTTAAATAGGCTCTATCACTTCATGTGCACAGAAGGACATGCTAACAGCATATTTACAGTCCCCACATTTCATCAATTGGGTCTAAGTTTTCTTCTGATATCTTTAACATATGGTATAAGCATAAGACTGCTTATAATTATTGTTGCCATAAACTGTTATGTCTTGAATTAATCAAAATGAAAAATGTATTAAATATCACCTCCATTAATTTAAGATGTGCACTCTTTTTATGTATATTGAAATTTTTGAAATTACCTCATATTTCCATTTCCTGACAAATACCTTCAAGCTTTTCTCAAAGTTTATATATGGTAGAAATAAGTTCTGTCACATTTTGCCTATCTCAGAAATTTCTCTTGTTTCACTGGATGTGGAAATATGGGTTGAATTATTTTTTCTATTATCACTAAAGTTATCACTCTCACTCTCTGTATCCTTCCCTGCGTGTTCATGTGTGTATGTCTAATGCATTTATTGTACTTGTGGTTATGAAATTTGTGAATCAGTAATACATTTTTTGTCACTAGTTTTATAAAAAGCTTGTATAATATTCCTTCAGGTGTTTCTTGTCTCAGCACTGTCATTTTTCCCATTTTAGTATCCCAACTATACCTATGTTAAGCTTTGTGATATTGATTCAGAATACTAGGATGTTATACTATTTTCCTTAGTTTTTAGTTTTACCCTTGATTTTTAATTTTGAGCATCTTATATTGAACTATATTCACTGTATTGACAAATGCATTAAATGTTCCAAGGAACGCATTTTTCATTTTGATTCTGTGTTGTTTTGTTTATTGTTGCATATGAATCTCATTTATTTCAACAGTTCCATATTTCCGATTACTGCTTATATAACTTTGCCATCAGTCTACATTCTCCTTTAGGAATTTTAACGTATTCACATTAAATTCTTTGTTTCATGTTTTAGTTCTTGTATATTGGTCATATATTAATCTCATTCTAAGAGTTCATTCATTAATACTACACTCCTATTCTTTGATTTTTCCCTAAAATATATGTTGAAATCTAGATATGTTTGACAAGACTGAACATGGTTTTAATATTTTGTCTTCTTTATCATTAATTTTTATTATAAATACTTTCACATGTTTGAGTAGGCTTACACTTTATCTTTAAACTAGATCCTTATTGTGGGGGTTGACTGTGTCTTGTTAAAGTTGACTAGGAATTGATTTTGGCCATGCTGCCCACAGTTGAAATTTTTCTTCATTGAGTACCACATATGTTAGCCTCCCCTAATGATACCTTGTTTATTACTTCTTTCTTTGCTTGGGATCTAGATTCAACTTTTTCCTTCCTGTTAGCTCTTCCAGATGAATTCCACCCTCACATTAAGTTGATCATTTTCAATGTGGAGGGGGAGTTTGTGTTAAGTATCTGACTATGGTATTAATACTGAGTCAGATGTGAGTGTCTCAGGAATTCAGAAATGAAGGGGATGATGTATCTGAGCTATGACTCAAGTTGTCTGCTTCTTCTCAGGTGTTCCATCCCAGATACAGATGGAGGAGTCGGGTCCGGGAATGGTGAAGCCCTTGCAGACACTGTCGCTCATCTGTGTTGTCTCTGGACTATCCATCACAGCCAGTGGTTATTGCTGGGATTGGATTTTTCAGCTCCTGGGTAATGGGTTGCAGTGATTTTCAAGCATATACTACAATGGTAGCACTTATTACAATCCCTCATGCAGGAGCTACTCTCCAAATCCAGAGACAGTTCCAAGAATCAGTTCTCTCTTCAGCTGAGCTCCGTGTGACCCTGTTCACTCACTTCCCAAGCAGTTTTGGAGGAACAGGGAGGAATTTCATCTCTTGAGGGTCCAGTGTTGTTTTTCCCATCTCTTCCATCTTACAGCTGCTATGTTTTGTTTTCACTAGTATCCCCTCCTACTCATTTTGATTCTCTTCTCTGAAGATAAAGCTTTCATTCTTAAGGGAAGACAGGTGAGTTCACAAAAAACTTTCATGTTAAAGTGTATTTCCTCACCAGTTTCTATGGATTTGGCTGTGCCTTTAGGACATAAGTTGTGATGGATTTCCCATTAAATACAAAAATGTTAGTGGAACTATGGGAGGTGGGTTGGGGTGCATTTTATGAGTGGCTGCTCTTTTCCTGCAGACAGCAGCACCCAAGAAGGCAAGGGTCTTTCTGTGCATTTTCCCCAATACTCTAAAAAATGTACGGCAAAACGGTAGAATTTGTCCATAAAATCTGCCCATGGAAGATTCACACTCTTTTGCCTTCACCACACCCAGTGTTCAGAAATTGATCAGTATTTTACTTTGCACATTTAATAGCATTGAATACCTTCTTCCCCAGGTAAGCTAATATTAGGATGCAGTTTCTCCCTGCAGGCATCTGTCACTCTACAGTTTTCAAATTTCTTGCTTTTCCTTTGACTCCCATTACTGGAGTGTTGCAGTCAGTTAATTTATAGTTGGCCCAGATTTTCTTTCTGTTTATGTTGTTCCAGTATGGTAAGAGAGATCTTTATGTCAACTCCCAACAGTTTAAAACTATTCTTTCAGATATCAAAAAACTAAAAACAGCACATCAGCAGGTGAACAGATAAATATATTGTGCTATATGTACACATTGGAATACAACTCATCATTAGAATAATGAATGCCGGTGACTCCATGCAATATTGATGGACTACCACAAATTGCACTGAGTGAAAACACATACTGCATGATTCAATTTAAATAACTTCTAGAAGTCTCAAAGTAATTTGAAGGAACTTAAAGAAGTTCAGTAGTTGTCAGGTACAGGGTTGGTACATAGAAAATGAGGACATGGGAATTACAAAGGGGCAGGAGAAATTGTAGGGGTGTTTGATTTCTCACTATGCTGAGTGTGGTGCTGTACACATATGTCAGTACATATTGAACTGTATACTTTAAAATATGTATTTTATTGTATATCTGTTATACCTCTGTGGGGCCATTAAAAATAAAACTAGATATACTGGTAAAGAAGGAGAGATGAAGGCAGAAATAATGCCATGTGATGGCTAAATGATTTCTGAAAAGGACTTCCTAATCCCTCATCCTGTACACATTACTTGGGTAAACAATGTAATGCAACAACACTATTACATAAAGGCAGCACTGTGGGGGGTAAACATTTCTAGTCTTGTCCCAGTCTTGTCCCATTCTGTCCGGAAGTTCAGTATTGAAATCAGGTCCAGTAGTGAGGAGCACAAATCCAGACATACTTTACCAGGTAGATACTCATGTTTATCTCACATAGTCTCTCCATTCTTCTGTTTATAGTTCTATGTGTGAAATGAAGGTAACATTAACACTTCACAAATATATTGCATTTTTTAATGAAATAAAATGATGGGTGTTAGTGTTGCCTGGTACAGTCACATAATAAGAAATCACATTTTCCTGAGTGCTACAATCGCAAACCAACTACCCCAGGACACACATCTATTCTGGGCACAAACTCCTCTGAAGACTTCCAAACCCAGACTTTGCTACATATTAGAAGGAGACAAAAAGAGGACCCCTCCTTCTGCTGATTAAAACTAGCCCATCCCAGACCCTAAGAGGGAAGCTCTAGTCCAGGGATCCCCATGTGCTCCAATTCTGTGATCAAGGACTGTGTGGGGAAGATGATTATGGATCTTGGGTTGTCTTTTCTTTATTGCAATCTTAAAGAAATTTTATGGAGAACATAAATTTTGAGAATATGAGTACACATGGTTAAGAGAATGATTGGCTATATCTGCCACTTCCTCAACCTGCATGTCTTTGGACCTCTAGATGTCCACTGTGGGACACAAATGTTATTGATGGGGTGAGATTTAGTGCAGTCTGTGTGGTCTCTGTGACTCTCTTCTGCAGTCTCTGGATTCATGTTTGATAGCTAGGTGTGACAGTATCCAAGGAAGCTTGTGTAGTCATGGAATTAAAAACACTATACAGACTCTATGGAGGTTCAGTTCACTATTTAAAGAAAAACGTGCCAAGAATACTTGTGACTGAATGTAAAAAGTCTGAAAGCCAAAGACACAGCCATATATTACTGACTGAGATATAGCACAGTGCCTGTGAGCCCATTCAGACTCAATCCTCCCTTACAGAGTGGCCTCCAGGGAGAGCTCATCACTCCCCAGTTCTAAGGATCACGTTTGCAGAGAGGTAGGAGAGTGGGCCTCCGTTTTCTTCTAGGGGTCTGTGTTTCCACTGCTCCCCCAGTGAAGAATTGTTCTGAACTTTAATCAGTGGCCCTGAAGAAGCATGGACAATCTAGCAGCTGAGAACAGCGTGAGCAGCTTTAATGAGCACAGGCTCTGTTGGAACCAAGGGCCTCTAGAAATTGGCTACAAATGTTAACCAGTTGCAACAGGAATACTGAGAAAAACTACAGCTCAGCCATCCATGTCCTGGATGCCTGCCGAGGATAATGTCAGCAGTCACCTGCAGCCAGCAATATGAATGCTGAGGAACAGACACAATACAGTATGAGGTTTCTCACAGTACATGGAAGAATGAAGAAGCCCAGGAACTTTTCTCCTTAAAGGGCTAACAGGATGAGTGCAGGGATCTCTCATGACCAAAGAGCCCAGGGGCTGTATCAGGAAGTGATGCAACATGATCCATTGCCAGGTCAGATGCAGTTGAAAGATAAAGATGCTTCCATTCAGCATCTGTAGATTCTTCTCATGACTTCTCTGTTCATCTTGTAGGAAGGCTCAGATGATCATGGTCTTCATTCTGTTATGTGGCTTACAATAAAAGAAGTGGTAGTGAGATTTCATTAAAGCACCTAACTTTAGGCAAATTCATTGATAAATTAATAACAATCTGTAAATTTATGTGGAAGAAGTAATTTATAGTGATGCTCATTCACCTGAGTTAATGTAATCCAATACCAACTTGCATTAAATGTGTCAAACCAGGAGATGCAGAAAAATGTCACCAATTAAATAGGCACTTTGGTCCTCAGCACAGCACCTACAAGTGATAAAGCTTACTCAACATGCGTATTTGATTGTCCTGCCTGCACCTCCAAACATTATGCCCACTCATGGATTTTTTGAATGCCTTATGAACCATGGCCTACCTTGGTACATTCCATATGATTTTCTCCTTTTTCTCAAAGCCTGCCACAAACATTGGAGACTACATTGTTAATGCTGAGTCCATATGACCTTACATTGTTACTTCAACAACTTGCAACCAGGCTATAGAGGAATATATTACCATATTTATTATTTAATTTCTAGTTAAGATTACTGAATTGCCAGGTTGCAATATGCTGCATTCATGGGCTGTTCTTTATATGATAGGGTAGAAAGAGAAATCTGGAGATGAGAAGATCTGAATGGGTCAGTGTTCAAGTGAGGTACTGAAGGTGAGTGGTGTCGACCTGCTCCAGCTGCACAGATGTGATATGTAGGATAAGGGCAGATGTTCCATGGGCAATCGTAGTGGCAGAGGTGAGGGTACAAACAAGCCCTGTGATTCCCATCAGGGATTATACCATTAATAATGGCAATTAAAATGTCTAACCGTACTTACAATGCAATAAAATTGCACACATGATGTTACAATTGAGAAATGACATAAATAATGTGGAGGTTGTACCAACCACCCTTCCCTACCCTGATCCTTTGAAAATCAACCAGAATCCACTATTACCAAACTTGTCATGGAATTTATACAAATAATATAATATAAATACACATTGTACCCTCCATATATATGGAATATATATGTACAGAAACACACACCACACATATAATCCCTTGTAGTAGGGGAATAATGACCATATTCCTAGAGCCATTCTTGAAACTAGCCCACATTTAATTCTTCAACCTAGACATTTTCTCCTTTAAAGTAAAGGAATCAGTTATTTGTTAACATACACCCAGGGAGAGGACTCTATTCTCCCAGGGCTCAACCAGCATCCCCCTTTTACCATAACCAAAGACAAGGACCTACCCTCATTTCCTTTCATTTTACATTCATTTACCTCCTAAATTCAAATCATCACATGGGCAGACAGATGAAACCAAAGCACACCTTTATTTAAATTCAGGTTCCTCCTCAGTCTGGATAATATTTCCTGGGCATCAGGGACCTCACCTACAAGAACTTGAAGCCCTTGTGGTTCTTCTTTTATCTGGTGGCAGCTTCCAGATGTGAGTGTCTCAGGGATTCAAAAATGAAGTAAATGGGGATGATGCATCTAAGCCTATGACTCAATGTTTTTCTGCTTGTTCTCAGGTGTCCTGTCCCAGATATAGCTGAAGGAGTCAGGCCCAGGAGTGGTGAAGCCCCCGCAGACCCTGTCCCTCATCTGCGCTGTCTCTGGATTTTCCATCACAACCAGTGGTTACTGCTGGGATTGGATCCGTCAGCCTCTGGGGAAGGGGCTGCAGTGGTTTTCAAACATATGCTATGAAGGTAGCACTTATTACAATCCACTAATGAAGAGTCAACTCTCACCTCTAGGGATACTTCCAAGAATCAGTTCTCTGTTCAGCTGAGCTCTATTAGTGATGAGGACACAGCTGTGTATTACTGTGTTGAAAGACACAGTAAGAGGAAGCCAGGCACAAATCTTCCCCTGTAGGAGTTGGCTGAACTGCAGGGGTCACTCAAGATTCACCAGAAGAGGGTTCAAATGCAGACTCAGGGTAAGGCAGATGTGTTGAAGCAGGGGATTCCTGTAATGGTAGAGGGTAACATTTTCTTACTCAAAAGTATTTAATTTCTGGGGAATCTGCATAAATCATTTCCAAATAATGAAATATTCTATTGAAGTTTCAAATATAGGAAATGTATTTACCTAGCCATTCTGTATTATATGGCATTGTGTATGCCAACACCCCCCCACATATGTTTTCCTCATTTTGTTTTCCTGGCTTAGTCTAGATGTATGAACAAACTTTCATTCAGCTAACACTCAGTCCGTACAGCTTTTTCTCTGGAATCAATTCTCTATCCCGGCTGTGCCCAGGCAAATATAAAAATAAAATAAAAATAAATATTAAAAAAACAGTAATAATAATAATAGCAACAATAAAAGTTGATGTACATGATTGTTTTTAACCATAAGGACAGATTATTTTGTGGTAGAATAATCTCATCAAAATCGAAAATTAAAACACTCATATGCTTTCCATAGTGTGCGAACACGTGTGTCCCATCTCTTCAACACTATTTAGATTCTTGTTCCCCAGGCTTAGTTCCACTTCACCATGTAGTTTGCCATGATCTAAGGGAAACAATGCAGAAACATGAGCATAATCTTTGGTGCAGCTTCTAGGTATCTCATTTTATCCTTTCATCATGAGTGGGGCTTATTAAAGCTGTTCATGATCCAAATGTATAGCAGGCAGATTTCACTGAGAACATATGCCTTATGGGGAAATCAGAGCCTTATCAGTTGGCAGGAAGCCAGGAAGCTTTTCTTGAGTTATCACTTCTGGGGATAATGCTATATTGTCCAGAGAGAAATGAGAAGAATGGTTTGTCATGGTATTTCTGACCCCTTGTTTCTGTGCTGAGTTTGACGTCTGCCTCAGGAAGGCTAGGGCTAACTTGTCCCACTTGTTCTCTGGAGCTGAACTTTGAGTGAAAGCTGCATCTGCCCACAGTCACCTGCCCCATTGCCTCTAAACTGGACTGAGAACTTTGAGAGTCCAGTACTGCAGTTGTCACATGGACAGCAATTTGATAAGGCAGCAATAAAAAGATGGGAAAAAGCCATGGTGATGGTCTAGTCTCATCCATTACAGATTGAAGTGGCCTGGTATCCTTTTCACAGATTTATCTTTGGAAATCCCGTGATGTTCTCCAGGTGGGAGGTTTCAAAGGAGGTATTCCAGGTCATTCTGGATTGAATTTGTAGACATGGAGACATGGATATCAAAATATAATAAACAATACAAAATACAATTATGATTTGTGAGGAGTCATCAATAGAGTTTTCAGAATGATTGATAGATTCAAATAATTCTTTACTGAATTTCATCAGTGACATTAGTATACCTTCACATTTCTAAGTCTAAAATTTTGAATTTCATATCTTGTGTAATTATGAACAAACAAGTCTTGTTTATAAACATGTAAACTGAACACTTGGCTTTTAATGAATTCCCTCTTTCCTATAGTTTGAACAGGCAGTAAGAGTAATTGAATTTATTAAAGATAAGAGTCCCAAATGCCATCAATAATGTAAGATACAAGAACAACATTTCAGGTGAATATGGGGATTCCTGAGAGTAGTAGAGGTACTGGGAGAGTTGGGGACCTATAATTGGCAGAGACCAGGGAAGGTCCAGATGTCTGGAGAAGTTGTTCAGACCTGCATTGAAAGTTGGAAGAATACTTATTAAAATTGTTTACACACTTAAAAATGATTATTTACCCTCACTAATTGAAACTATACAAATCCTACTGGGAAGATCATTGTGCCAGTTTGATACTGCCCTGTACCTCTGAAAAGCCATGCTCTTTAATCTTCATTCAGTATTGCCAGTGGGATCCTTTTGATTATTTCCATGGAGATGTGACCTACACATTATGGATAGTAACTTTAGATTTGGTGGTTTCCATGGAGATGCACCTCCAATGATTCAAGGTGGGGTTGCTTATTGTCATCCTTTTAAAGAGAGAAAACTTTTGGAAAAAGCTTTAATGCCAACAGAGGCCACATAGCCAGACCTTTGGAGATGCAGAAGGAAAGTGTCCCCAGGGAAGTCTTATGAAATGAAGAGAGAAAGGTAGTAATCTAGTCACCAAACGCTAGCAGAGCTAGAATTGTCAGCATGTATGTCTGGGGATATTAAAATAATAAAAATGTTTCCATTATATGCTTATGGCATAGAATAACTGAAAACCCCACTGCATATCACATGCAATATGTCTTCCTCCGTAAGATTTTAAAGTCCCTCAACACATGAAAAAGCAATTCACCTTATCTCAACATTTCCGAAATTTCAGTTCACCATGCTATCAACTCAAACCCTGAATCTCATCTAAATTTCACCACTGAGCAGAGTGACCACACAAATGATGGCTTCTCTCTATATGGAACCAGAATTAATTACAAATTTCCCAGAAATTACTATGCAGAGAAAAGCAATTACTATGCAGAGAGGCACACTTCCTCGCTCATGATCTGACAATTTACCAATTAGACATAATAGTACTAAATATGTATTAACCAAATAATGGTGATTTGATGTATGGAAAGGAAACAACTTACAGTGCTGAAAGATCTATTCAAATGTCCAAGTATTGTGAGAAATTTCAATAATATCTCTCCATAATCAATAGAAAGAATGGCAGAACTATCAGTGAGAATGTAGAGGACTTGATAAATATCAACCAACTTGATCACCCTGTTCAAGACAAGACAGCCCCAGCCAACCACATGCATTCCTGTAAGCATGCATATTTATCTTTGAATCAGTCAAATTTTTCCTTCAATTTTGCATATTATAATTAAAATCAATTTCATATTTCCCTTTGAATATCTAGGGAATATTTGAATAAATTATTACATTGCAATGGGAAATGTATACTGAGCTAAGACACCCCAATCCTACAATACACCTTTATTGTGAAACTGCTTATGATGTCTTTCCACCTGATGTATTAGGGCACTTGGCTGCATGTAACTGGTATCCTCCTCACACTCAGCCATTTTGTTTAAAGCTCAGCCACTTGTGGGTCCATGGCAAACATTTAACTTTTTACCTTTTAAGTCTATATGATTTTCCATGATATGAAACATAGTGTAATCATCTCCAAACTTCAGCACGTTTATACTGCACTGAATGACTCTTCAAGAGTCCAGGAATGACTTATTTGGCCAAAGGAACACCAAATATGCTTATCAACTTTATCATTTCAAGGTGGCATTTGAGATTAACAGATAGATATAGTATGGCTGCAGGAAGAAAACACCACTGATAAACATGAAACCTCAAACTAAGGACATCTTTACTTTAGCAACTATTACCAATTTCTTTGGGATACTGCATATAATTTGCTTCTCTCTTTTTTTTTTGGTTTACTAACGCTGCCAGAATGTAATAAATTCTGTTAGCTAAGAGGGCATTTGGATGGCTTCTGCTGGTCGCATAACTTCTGGTTTCAAACAACTTCCCTGTGGGCATTTTGTTCTGCATATCCAAATTTCTTTGTCTCATGTTGGCTCTGAAGAATTTTCCAAAATGTTTTCCCTTTTAAAGGATTTTAATTACCTAACCAAGGCCCACTTGAATGGGTGGAGTCACATCTTCATCTAATCAAAAGTCCACAATCACAAATGTGTGTGGCACATCTCCATGGAAGCAATCTAACCAAAAGATTCCACCTTAAAAACAATAGGTCTGCGGATTTCACAGGTATTTCAATGGTAGAATTCTCACCTACAATGCTGGTGACTCAGGTTTGATTCCTGGCTCATGCGTGTCCCCAAAACAAACAAAAATCCAAACATAAAAAAATTCAAAAAATGGTACTGCAACAATGAGATTCTTGCATAGAAAAAGAATGAAATGTTGGGCCACGGTGTCTCAGCAGGCAAGAATGTTCGCCTGCCATGCCAGAGGACCCAGGTTCGATTCCCGGCACCTGCCCATGTAAAAAAAAAAAAGAGTGAAATGTGGCCCCTACCATAGAGCATACAAAACCTAAACAAAACAATAAGTCTGGTCCCAGTAGATCGGTTTAGGAAAAGTACATAACTTTTCTGGGGTGCATGCCAGCTTCAAAATACAACATTAATTATTCTTATGTCTCCTAATTTTAGCTTCCATTGAGATTGTATACACTAGCCATTAGAACTGTGGGGTTGACTCTGTGGTGATATTTCCATTTCCCTCAGTAATAATCTCTTAAATTTAATAAATTGTACTGCAAACTGATGGCTATAAAAACACAGAAATTCATCTTCTAACAGTTCTGGAGGCCAGAAAGTCATAAATCAAGGGGCCAACAAGTTTGATTTTTCCTGGAGGACATTTATAGAATTACCTGATCATATCAGTATGGACTCAAGATTATTTACATCATAGGTTACAATACAATATTATCATTATTTATTTTATTGTTTAAATTATTCCATCTTGGTCCACTGAAATCTCCTCAAGTTGGTTTCCACATGTTTATGAATGCCTCTGTCAGTTGTGAACCCTTCTTTACTTCTCTGCATAATAGGGCATCCAGAGTTCATCTTGTTATTTTATCTCCCCATATCTTTTCAAAAGAGAAAAACACCCCTCCTTTTTTTTAAAATTAAAGAGTCTGGTTTCTGGGTTTGGTGATTGTTACATGGACATGATTGGTCCTAGCTTCTTCAATAGTCAGAGTTGGAAAAAAAAGTATATATATATACTAACACAGGTACACAGGCCTACACTTATTTCTCTTTCTATCCATCTGTATATTTATTAAAAACCATGAAATTATATGATACAGATTCTATTCAACATCAGGGATTATTTTAACTTTATTCTTTTTCATATGGATTATTTTTTAATTCTTTCTCTGACAGAGAGAAACCTGGAACTCATCAGTTTGTTCAGTTCTTTTATATGCAAAGAGTGGTTTCAGATTTGAAAACCCATACTTCTGTGATGAATAGAGTTTCTCTATTCATTTCTCTATTTCTCTCTAGGGTACAATGCTTGTGTTCTTTCATTTGTAAATTAGCTGCAGTGTATGTTATCAAAATTTTGCCTTCAAATTTACGTTAGTTTGCTATTTAAATCTGCATTCTTTTCAGTATGTTTTTGCTATTCATTTGTTATAAAGTTACATTAAAATATGACTTATTTATTCTAGTCCATTTGAAGTTTTCATATCTTAATGGATTTTAATTTATAGTCTGTGTTTATGATATGTTGAACATTGCCATGTACTTTGGTTTCATTTCCATAAACTGTACATAAAAGTGTCATTACCTCTATACCTGGACTGCTCAAATCCTACTTTCCCATTCTCTCTCCCAACCATATTCCCTGTCAGTAATGGATTTCAATATTTTCCCATTACTATTTTAATATTCTCCCCACAAATAAGAAGAGGCTTGTATAATTTTATTCTTGTCATTCTTCTATGAAGAATATTATATATTATAGATACGTGGATGCATTGTGCTTTTTCTCTTAACAATATAATCTGTCAATTGTATAGTTGTTCATAAAAATTAGCTCTTCTTAAAAAAGTTTCATGCGCTGCATTATGTATATAACCGTCTTCAATTAAGTTACTCCTCTTCCCATGAGTATTCAATTTGTTTCCAATATTGACTAATTACAAACAATTCTGAAATGAAAATGTTTGTGCATATGTATTTTCATGTTGTAATAAATTCACAAACAGACATTTAGGCTTTTCCGGAGCTGTCATCATGTAAAATATTGTAAATATTCAGGGAGACTGTCAATTTTAATTTCTACAATTTATTTTAATTTTTTAAATGTCTAAGAAGTGTAAGACTCTGCTATATAACCAACTCCAATTCATACAAGACACTGTTGATCTTGCACTCTAATAGCGATATGCCTGCCATTAGTTTAAGAAAAAGAAATGTGTCCCTATTGATAAGTGGTGCGTGTATAGAATGTATATTGATTTATACACTGATTTTTTCTGAATTCTCTATACTTCAGTGTAATTTCTTATTGCTTAGTTCTTTTTAGTATTTTTAATTATACTAGTTGTAAGTTTACCAAAAAATTCTGTAAAATGTAGTATTCCCATATACCCACCTATTGTTGACACTTTGCATTAGCTGCTACATTTCTTACAATAGAAGAGAGAATATTAAGATAGTATTGTTAACTATAGTCCACAGTTTAGGTTGATGCGTTTTTTCAATGTAACACTGTATATTTAACACTTTCTATTAGTGTGCTACATTTGTCATAATTCATGAAAAAACATAGTTTCTGACTATATTATTAACTATAGCCCATCATATATAATAAAATTCACTGTTATTCAGTCCAAGATTTATAGTTTAATTTTTATTCTAGTATTATACAGAAGGTAATATTTTCCCTTTTAATCACACTCATATGTATAATTCAATGCTTTTAATTGTACTCACAGTACTGTGTCACCACCACCACCACCATCCATTTCCAAAACTTTACATCAACCTAAATAGAAATTCTATGCATATTAAACATTAACTCCAAATTTTCAGCCAAAACCCACCCCTGGTTCCCTGTATTCTAGATTCTGACTCTAGTTTACTTATGCTAATTATTTTTTATCAATGAGATCATGCAACATTTGTCCTTTTGAATATGATTTATTTCACTCATTCACCAAGGTTCTTTCATGTTTTCATGTGTATTCAGACTACCTTCCCTTTTATGGCTCAATAATATTCAATTGTATATATATATATCACATTTTAAAATTCATTCATCATTTGACGGGCACTTGGTTTGCTTCCTGCTTTTAATAATTGTGAATAATGCTGCTACAAACATTGGTGTTCAAATATATGCTGGGGTTCCTGATTTCAATAGCTTTCTATTCATACCATATAGAAAAAAATTTTATATATTAATTCTAGTTTATTTATTCTATTATTCAAGTTCTCTGTTTCCGTATTGATCTTCTTAGCTATTCTATTTACAAGACTGCTGTATTGCTATCTCCAACTATTATTGTGAAGGTGTTTATTCTTCTCTTCAGATTTTCGTATATTTGCTTCATGTATCTTGGGGCAGCATCAGAATTTGCATAAATATTTATGATTGTAATTATTTTGCTGAATTGTCCTTTTTATTAATATATAGTGCCCTTCTCCTTTTCATAAGATTTTGATTTAAAGTCTATTTTGTCTGATACTATTCTAATTAGCCCAACTCTTTTTTGATTGCTATTTGCATGGAATGTCTTTCTGCATCTTTTCACTTTCAACATATTTGCATCCTTGGGCTAAAAATTGTAAAATTGGATGATGCTTTTTTTTCCATCGTACTAATCTATACTTTTTGATTTTGTAATTTACTCCATTAACACCCAGAGTTATTGTTTTAAGTGGAATACTTAGTTGTTGGGGCTCAGAATCAGGTCTTTGACTGTTGGCAAAGCCACATCAGAATAACCTTGGAGGCCCGCCGCCTTGGTGTCCTGTAAAATGAGGTCCAGCCTGTATGCACCTTGTCTAATCCGGCCTTGCCGTGAGAAAATTCTGCCTCTTCAGTTTCAGACAGGTTAGTCAATGCTCACTTTGCTCCAAGGACGCTGACTCTGAAACCCAAAGAGAGCTGTATAGAAAGCATTCTGATAAGTAATAGATGGTTCCTGGGGCAGAAACTGTGAAGCAAACTCTGTAGCTTTGCAGGCATGACAGATATTAAAAATAATCTTGCTTTATTATACTCCTTAAAATAGTTCCCATGTAAGAGCACAATAAATACATGGATTTCAGTTTATTCCATACTCTTGCTCCTGATGAGTTTGAGTCTCCTGACCCCACTTAACTAACTGCATGTGTATGTTGTTTCTTAATCCTGTGCAGTGCCCCTTCTCCCCTTTTCCCTAGGGAAATCCTCACACTTACTTAAGTTATTTTCTCCTTTGGCTTTTCTTAAACTTTTTTTATTGCATAATATAACAAATCTACAAGTAAAGAGAGAAAAATGTAATAGCTTTCAAAGTACTCTTTAACAAGTAGTTGCAGGACAGATCCCTGAGTTTGTCATGGGCTACCATAACATAACCATGAATATCAGTGTGCAAATGTCTGTTTATGTCACTGCTTTCAGCTCTTCTGGGTATATACTGAATACTGCTATTGCCAGGTCATCGGGCAACTTTATAATTAGTTTTCTAAGGAACTGTTGAACTGTTTTCCATAGTAGCTGTTCCATCATTCATTCCAACCAGCCATGAATAAGTTTCCCAATATCTTTACATCCTCTCCAACATTTGTAGTTTCCTGTTTATTTAATAGCAGCCATTCTAATAGATGTGAGGTGGTATCTCATTGTAGTTTTGATTTGCATTTCCTTTATAGCTAATGAAAATGAGCATCTTTTCATGTGATTTTTGAGCCATCTGTATTTGCTCTTCAGAAAAATTCCTATTCATACCTGTAGCCCATTTTGTAATTGCATTGTTTGTTCTTTTGTAGTTGAGTTGTATGATT
Organism: Myrmecophaga tridactyla; assembly: GCA_004026745.1. Taxonomy (NCBI): domain Eukaryota; kingdom Metazoa; phylum Chordata; class Mammalia; order Pilosa; family Myrmecophagidae; genus Myrmecophaga; species Myrmecophaga tridactyla. The sequence continues at coordinate 20,136 of PVIY010022814.1, read as the reverse complement.
TCTTTATATATACAGGATATCAAACCTTTGTCTGATGTGTGATTTCCAAATATTTTCTCCCATCGAATTGGCTGCATCTTCACGTTTTTGCCAAAGCTTTTGTTATGCAGAAGCATTTGATTTTGAGGAGTTCCCATTTATCTATTTTTTCTTTATTGCTTGTGCTTTGGGTGTAAAGTTTAGGAAGCTACCTCCTATTACTAGGTCTTGAAGATGTTTCTTTATATTTTCTTCTAGAAGATTTATATTGCTAGTTCTGATATTTAGGTGCTTGTCCTTTGGCCATTATGTGGCATATCTTTTCCTCTCTCTATTTTCATTTCTTGTAACCAGCTTCTTCACATAATTGATCTTTTCTGAGGTTCCAACTTATCATTTTCTGTTTAGCAAGTGTCTCAGAGTAGGTTTATTAGGATTCATTCTGTTTGGAGTATGCTGAACCTCTTGGATATGTATATTTAATTTTTTTTATAATTGTTATGAAAATTTCAGCCATTATTTAGTCAAATATTCTTTCTGCCTTTTTTTCCTTCTCTTCTCTTTTTCCTTTTGGGATACGCTTAACATGTATATTTTGCTTCTTCACACCATCACTTAAATCCCTGAGACACTGCTCAATCTTTTTTTCTGTTCTATTCTCTATCTGCTCCATCATAAAAATTTATGATTTTGATTGTCCAAACATGTGGAATGCTTCACAATTGCACATGTCCTCCTTTTACAGAGAACATGCTAATATTCTCTGTATCATTCCAAATTTAGTATTTGTTCTACAGAAGCAAGAAGAAAATGAAGGAACTATTGTTGACAAAGATAATATCAATGGAAGACTCTTACACATGAGGTGAATTTCTCAATGTGCTAACCCTCAAACAATAGTCATTTCATCATGCAGTCATATTGCCACCTTCTATCTGAAAGAATGTGGGAACTGTACCTTGAAGAAATTGAACAAATTAAAGTCTATCCTATCCACCAATATTCTATTTTATTTGAATCCTGGGATTGTGATGATGATATTTATTTTATATAGCATTGTGGTACTGCTATATCTTTTTCAAGACATTGGAAATATATATATATTTTACACTGAACCAGTCATACAGATTTTGCCCAGAGAACTTCTGGGAAATATCTAATTAGTGACCTCAGCTCCACTGGGGTCAATGAACCATTGACCAAGTAGACACATTTGGAATGATGAAGTAAATGGCACAGAGTTGGAGGGGCCTGGGGCTGGCTCAGAGACATTATGACTAGATATGACCCACACATGTCTCATTCCTAAAACTTAAAGAGGGTAAATGAAAAGGGTGATCTATATTATATACTGAACAGTCAGCACCCTTCTGGTTCACCTTACAGTTAGTTTTCCCACTGCAGCCTCCTTTGCTGGGACATAATGAATGAAAACAGAATTCCTATCTCCAAGGACAGATCCATCTTTCTTGGTTTCAAGTGGCATCACATATTCTTCCTCCCTCCATGAGGGAAATCAACCTGTTGTTACATTGATTTTCCAGTGAAGAGTATGATTTAATTCAACGGTGAGTTCATAACCTCAGCTGTTAGTTCTCCATAACACACCTTTACTCCATGGGTATCATGGGCTAATCACCATTTGACGTCAAAGGAAAAACTCTCATAGCAAATTTCTGAGCTAGCACATCTTCCAGGGGTTGCCTTTCCAGTCCTGCATCCTCTCACAGTTCTCTGTTCTTCCTCCTCCCTGGGCCAATACTATATTCCATGCTCTTCCCCCTGGAACAAGATTTAATTGCAATTCTGAAACCAATTCCTTGATTAAGAATTCTTCACATATCCTTCAAGACATTAAACAAATTGTGATGCAATTCTTCCAAGGAAATTACATTTTCCCGCCCCTGACTACAGAAGGAATAATTTGTTGCGAACAAATTATTAATTCTACACCCCCATTAAATCACATGTGGGTACCTGGCATACCCCAAAGAGCTATGCTTCTCTTTCACTATCCTTCTATCTCACTGATTTTACTCATGTCCTTTCATGTATAAGAGAAGACTTGGCACCTGGCTCCAGATATCCTGTATAATTCCCAAATTCTGCTATCAAATTTGAAACTTCAATGTCCAGATATATTATTACTATTTACCTCTCAATATGACCCCCATAAATTCTTTCCAGACTAATGATATCTGTCTTCCATCTCTGAAATTTTAATTAACTCACTAATGTTATTGAATATCCAGCTTTTGATATGCTACTTTTCAACCCAGTTCATGATATGATAAATTGAAAGCACTTTTTGAAGCTAGATCTAAATCTCTAAATGTATGGGTGAAGGCACTGGAACTGACTGTGGTTGATCTGCCCAATTCACACGAGTATGACATGCCTAGGCAGGAGCAGCTCAGGGCCTTCTCAGGCAATCATAGTGGTCAGTAGTGAGGAATCACATGAGATCCTTCTTTAGTGGGGTTAATAACACAAATAACTGTTGTGGTAATAGTTAACAGTACTGAAAATTTACTATGAAATCACACTTAATATCATCACAGCACAGTTGCATAAACAAAATTAAGACCTGCTTCCACTGACATTGAAGCAGAAAATGCAAGAACAGTTTTTTCCATGGATTTTACATTTATATAAGAATATATCATATGCAATCTTAGGAATTAGTCACATAATGACCATAATCCCAAGACCAGTCTCAGTCCTTGGCTACATCTGGCACCCTGACACACTCATTTAATTCATTTCCTTCCTGAAAGTCTAAGAACTTGGGATTGGTGAGGGACATTCAAGGAGAAAATTCTGTTCTCCCAGGATTTAACCAATGTTCCATCCCCGGTTGCCTCTAAGATGAGGAACTCCCTTTATCCCCTATCGTTTTCCACGCAGACTTACAAATCACCACATGGACAAACAGATGAAAACATTACAGACCTTTATTTAATTCAGGTCAGTTTTCAGTCTGAATAATATTTCCAGGGTGTCATGGAAATCATTCACAAGAACATGAAGTCCCTGTGTTTCTTACTTGTCTGGTGTCAGTTGCCAGATGTGAATGTCTCAGGGATTCAGACCTGAAGGTAAGGGGGATGATGCATCTGAGCACATTACTCACTGTGTTCTCCCTCATCCACAGGTGCCCTATCCCCTGAACTGCTGTAGGAGTTAGGACTGGCTTGGTGAAGCCCTTGCAGACCCTGTATTTCACTTGTAATGTCTCAGGGTCCCTTTCAGTTAACCAAGACATAGGCTACATGAACCAGTCTCCAGGAAATCCTTTGGAGTGGGTTATCTGGATATATTATGCTGGAAATGCAAGCTTTAACCCAGCTTTTCTGTCCTGGCTTAACATCACCAAGGATTCCTATGAAACTGAAGTTTACTTAATGCTGAGTAGACTGAGAGCCAGGGTCATGGCCATGCATTACTTTGCAAGAGATACTGTGAGGGGAAGTCAGGGTGAGCCCAGAAACAAACCTCCCTTGCAGGGTACAAGAGTGACTTGGTTGCAGGGGCGCAAGGATCCAGCAGGGGGCACTCAGGTACCAAACCAAAGAGTAGGTGCATGGAGGGATTGGGAAGTAGTTTCTTGACCTTGCCGAGGGTTTCCACTTCTTGCTTCATAACATGTCACAAATAACACATAAGAACTGCTATGATGTATCTAGTATTAAAACCCAAAATAGCTTTTTTTCTTTTTATGCTAAATGAATGTCTTAAGATGTATATGTGCATATATTATGTAAACTTTTACCAAGCATCAAAGGTATCCCAAACCATCGTATCTCAGTATAGGTTTCCTGCATGTGACTAGACAAGGGAAGAGGCCAAGGCTGTCCAATGGTCTGGTAAATCACTGGTGAATGGAGGCCTCAAGGAAAATTATCCAGTCATTGTTTCCCTAAAACAAATACAGAGTATTGCCTCATGCATATTGGGGCACAATGTTCACTTATATATGGAAATAATGTTTTCAAAAGACCTGCTAAGACCAGGGATGGATAAAGGAAAGAAGTGCAGTATAAGTCAGACAAGTTTCCTGAGAAATAGAAATTGGGTGACTGATACCAAAATGATACAAATTATATTATCACTCAAGTCCAGAGTACATTTTTAGGTACTGACATTCTTTCTGGGCTCATCCTACCAGCTTTGGTTGGTGATGTCATCTGCAAGTATGGCTTATTAACACAGTCATGAGAGTCAATCATCTTTAGGGTTGAGCTAAGATCCCAGATAGCCAATGTTTAACTAAAATAAACAATATAAACAGCCCAGTGGACATGTATAAAATACTGAGACAATCCAAGAACTATACTGGTAAAATATTAAGACCTGCATAAAACCATTCCAGTATCATTTGTTTGGTCATTATGAAAAGCAATTGGATCCTGGAAAATGACACTTAGCTATGGGAACTAACAAAATAATACTACCTCTGAGTCCTATTGTTCCCTGTATTGGCTACTTTATGAAACAAAAAGGAGAAGCTCTGGAATATAACATTTTTAGATATTGCTAATGCCCTGATTAGTATTTCTAATACTAATTTCTTGGTTCTCTGTAGAACAAAGACCCATTTGACATCACCTGGAAAGGTGAGAAATGGACTTTCCAAGTGTTGGCTCAAGGATATCTATAGAGCCCTACAATTTGTCATGGAATGATGGCCAGCACATATAAGTGGCCCTTCCCCAGTAAACTTGCCTAGCTTCCCTACAAAGATGATGTTATGTTAACATTTGAGTCTTTCATTTATTTGAAGCCTCAACAACTTGACTGATAGCTCATCTTACTTCCAAGGGATGAGCTGTAAAAAAAAAAAACAAGTTACAATCCCATAGTTGTGTGAGACTGTTAGTGTTTTGCTGGTCCTTTTTATCCCTCCTAGCTCAGATCCTTATAATGATTAGTATAAAAGAAAATAATTTGGGATTGTTTTGCCTCAGAAGAAGAACAATGACAACATGATAAAATAGCTGTTAAACAAATAAGTGGTCTAAGTGTATTAATACATGGTTAGCCATGTAAATTGGATATTGCCTACCACCCAGATGAGTATGGGTGAGGTTTTAGGCAAATGTAAGTCAATAAGTCAATTCCCCTAAGATTTAGGTGAAATGTATGAATCATAGAGTGGAAATCAGTATAACCTTTTAGAGCAACAATTTTGGGGTATATACAATGCTTTTTAAAAATGGTGACTATCCCCAAAATCTTCCCTTTGTAGTTTGGCCCTCTATTCCCATGCAAGGAAGCATCAAAGATATCTTTATAAAACTGATGTCAGTCAAGATGCAAATTAAGCTTTTAAAATAATGGCAAGACTTATTTGGAACAATGAGGGAACATACCCAGTAGTTTCATGTATGCTGAAGCTACATGCCATCCTAGGGCCCCAAAATGCACTATATTAAGAATACAGTCTGCAGACCAAACAGCTACCCAACCCATTTAAACCCACAAGGCAATATTAAAGAAGTGATTGCACCCAGCCTGAAATAAGGCTTGTTATACTGATTTGTCAGGTAATGGCCACCTCTACACCTGGGGAAAAATGTGCCACTCATTTAAAATGTACAGGTTTGACCATGTTTTCTGTGTCTTCACACACCCAAAAGTCTCCACCACAAGCCTATTGGCTTGTCTAAGGGCCTTGGAAAAATTCCTATCTGATGATGTTACTAACTGGTTGTATAGGAAGATGGGCCACAAAGGACTGGAGTCTTTGGGACCCCAGCCAACGTAAATGGGACTACAGATGAAATACTCTTATGTGCTGTCCACATAAAGGCAGTGTCATTCTTCTCAAATGCAGCAATCCTTTCTTGTCCCAAACTCACAAGGACAAGTGAAATGCATTGATTAACCGTATGTCCAATGGCAAGAAGACTGCATTGCAGGTTGCTTGTTTCCAATGGTCAAAAGTAGCCTTTTAATTGTGTAGACATGTCTTGCTGATAAGGGTTTCTATGTGTTGTAGGTTTCCCATGAATGCAATCTGGGCAAGAGTTAACACAGCCCAATCTACTATTACACTCTCTTTGGCAGCTTCTGAATTCATCTTAAGTAACTACGACATGATCTGGGTTGGGTCAGCTAAAGGGAACGATTGGAGTTTGGCTCATCCATTAGTAATGTCATCATTACCACATACTACACAGATCTATGAATGGTCAGTTCAGGAACTCCAGGGGTTTTCTAGGAGCTCACTGTGTTTGCAGAAGGACTGTGTGAGAGACAACAACACAGCCATGCATTGCTGAGTGAGGCACTGTCAAGGGAGGCCATACAAGCCCAAACTCAAATCTGCTATTTGAATGAGAAGACAGCAGCATAAATCAATAGTTTCTGTTGTTTTCTGATTATTTTAAAGTATAAAGATAAAGTTATACGGAAATATTGATGAAAAGCAGGGGGTAAGGAACTAAAATTGCAAAATAGATTTCTTAAAATATTGAATATTTAGTTTTAAAATGAGCGAGAATAGTTTAAATTTTGATGCAATTTTCAAACCGTAAGTAAACCACTAACAAAATAACCTAAAATGAATATAGAAAATAGTCTATCATTATGATATCAGAAGTTTTCATTTTCATATTTCTCTAAATAACAAACTAATAATTATTTTGTCTTAATATCAAATTCTATGGTAAGGAAGGAAGATAAATTTATTTATATGTTTCTTTAAAGTATGCCTTGATATTTCTTCATATCCATTAACACAACAATATGCAAAATAGTATGATTTTGGTTACAAATTGTAAAAATACGTACATTTTATTCTTTAATTTCTTAATGTTAGTATTTGAAATTTACAAGTTTTATCATGGTTATACAAACTAAGATCAATGCTCTAGGCAAAACAGTACTAAGAGTGGATAGCATTCTGTGTAATTTCATATCTATCTATTTCGAATGAGTTAGAATTGGAAAGAAAGAAAGTCATCAATTTTTCAGAGATTAAAACAGTTATCAACACCTGAACACATCAAGAAAGCATATTGACAAAATTTTTAATGCTATGAGGGCTTAAAATCATCACTGGAATAGTTCAATAAACAATTCTCTTGTATTTTTATAATTTTTCATATAAACAGTACTTTATATAAGCTGCACTTTTCATTACCAATAAAAATATTCATAAAAGGATGCCTTGAAATATATTCAACATCTAGGGAATCTTTATGTGACTCACAACAAGAAGCACCTAAAAAATTGGAGGTATATTACCTCAAATCAATGGAAAACAGATTTTAGAACTGCTTCAAGATGTTTATGATACTTTTTTCACCAAAATTTTATGAAACTTGGAAAGAAGTTCCTGCAAATAGTGTTTAAGCACATTGAACGTTATACTCAGGGACTCTAAGAAAGAGAAGAAAATGAATGTAGGAAGCAGAGTGAGGGGTTCATAAAGGGTTGGGTAGGTGGATGGGAGAAGGATCCTGAGGGACCATGGACCTCTGGTTGTTAGTATGTAGATGCGTCTTCACAAACCTTCATATAACACTTGGGGAGAGAGCCTATGTCAGTTCTGATGTGCTTTTGTCAAACATCATGCTCTGTGATGTTTCTCTTGATTGACAACTCCTGCTTAGGAAGGGGGTTCCAGTGATCAGTGAATAAAATTATTTTTTCCTTACTGGATCTCAGCCTGTCAACCTTCTCCAAGGCATGCCCAGAAGGAGGGATGTCCATTGACCTTCCTAACTTTATTCACATGTATGTCTCCCACATGTATCTCCCCTCAGTTCCTGGGTGAAGAGAGAGTCCTAAGCTACTTAAGTGAAAATATCATCTTCCTGGAAAGAAGTTTCATAATATTCATGGGGTTCACGCCAAAGAACATGAAATCCTATTATTCCTTCTAATTCTTAGTGACAGATCTCAGCTGTGAGCCTATTTACAGTTTAGGGCTGGTGTGATTGGGGTACTATCTATGATGTTGGTGACTTTGAGAGTTTTCTGTCTTCAGGTGTCCAGTCCCAGGTGCATATTTCAGAATCAGGATTGCTGGCCCTCTCCTTCACTTGCATTGTCTCTGTATTCTTCCTCACAAGCTGCGGATATAGCTAGAAGTGGATCTGGCAGCCCCAGAAGACTGGGTGTCAGTGCATCAGGCAGATATCCTATGAGGGTAACACATGCTAGAACCCATCCCTAATGAGTTGCAGCTCCATATCCAGAGCCATGGCAAAGAACCACTTCTCCCTGAAGATGAACTCTGTAACTGCTGAGGACACCACAGTATATTACTGTGTGAGAGATGAGAGATGGATTTTCAATGTTTGCTGGAGTGGGCTGGGTTGAAGAGGCCCCTCAGGAATACAAAATTAGGACTCAGTTCAGAGTAGGTGCGTGCCAACCTGGGGAGTAGGTGACTCTCAGAGTAGGTGCGTGCCAACCTGGGGAGTAGGTGACTCTCAGACTTTTGAATATCCTGTACCTGGGCTCAAAATATCCCCCTAGGGACTTTCAAACATCCTGTGTAATGACTGTTATGACTAATGTAACTTCACACATAATATGGTGGAGATGACACTTGAGCAGATTCAGCAGTTTTTGGAATTTCTGAAACAAGGGTGAAGTATTATGGACAATGCCTCTCTTCAGGGGCTCAAAACAAGGTGGGCATATCTATTAATTTCAAGAGAACAAACACTTGCCATGAAATAGAGGAAAGTGATGCTCCCTTTGGAAACAGGCTTCCCCATCCCCCACTACAGTATGTTTCTGCACACCAAGTTTCTCCTCCTGGACTCACTGCTTCCATCCCTCAACTCTATGATACATATTTTCCAACATCTTTAGTACAGTGTGAAGGGTGCTAAAGAGATCAGCAGTTCACTATCTTTCTGAGGCTTCAGGGAGAATACAATTACTGAAGATTTTGTTCAAAGACTCTTTGCTCTCCTACCCCTATGAGATATGGTCAGATTAAATTATATAACTCCATGATGATGTCATCATATGCATACACCTAAAGACACCTATTTATTGATTAGAACAAAAAATAGTTTTGTGTAAACACAATGATAATGTTTGATTGTATATGTAGTTAGTGGGAACTGATGCATTTTTATGCCAATTTCATATTGTTCTTAAAGTGCTAAGATTAAATTATGTTTAAGTACCTTGAAGAAAGCCAGTAGATTATGACTGTGTTATAAGTGTTGATGAATTGAAAAGAAAAAATAAACCCACATTTCATATTGGCAGTTTTGGCCACATATCTAAGATTTTTAGGAGTGGAGACTGAGTATCTTTGTGAATATCCCCAATCTTATGAAATTTAAGTAATTAGAATCTTTTATCATCTGCTGAAAGGTTTTTCTGACACAGAAAACACTACAACCCTCCTACTTTTTCACCAGAAATGCAGAAAATGTATGCTGTGACATAAACGTGTCACTTCTGCATCCTGTCCAGTAGCGGTGTACCTTGTCTCCATTCCCTTATGTTTATTAGTGTCATAACCATGGTGTCTCTTCGATTTCAGATATGGGTCTGTGTGTAAGGTTGTGACTACACATTACTGACCTGAAATGATTCTTTGTCCCTATGTGTCTTGTCCCATCACTAGGTGATAGAGAGGGACCAATGAGGCCCATCTGCAGATGTTATTTCTTATCAACTCTGGTCTCTAGTCATTCGCCAGCAACCAGGAATTTCTAATGGCATAGGATTCACAAGTTCTCATTGGCGAAGTAGCAGTGGATGGTGGAAGTGTTTATTCTGGAGTCAATAAGAAGTGTGCAACCCATTTTTCCAGAGCTGTAACTACATCTCCAGAGACAGGTTCTAGCAATATTTCTCTGAATGTGAGCTCTGCAGCTTCAGAGGGTGCAGTATTGTAAAACAGTGAGGGGTAGGTACTGTGATCCTGTAAACAAACCTCCCTTGCAGAATGGGTAATGCAGTTTTTCCCTCAACTTTTCAGAATTGCTTAAGTCCAGTAATGTCTGAATGACTTCCAATTTCTCCGTATGACAATATGATCATTTATGCCATGATTCTTCCTTCTTGTACACTGGAAACAGATAACTTGTTCTAGGATCACAGGTCCAGGGCATAGGATAATTTTGCTTTTTGACAGTCTTTGCTTGTCATCGAATTGTTGCGATCTTGTTCCCTTTTCAATTGGTGTTAGATTTGTATTGTTACTGAAATAATTTAAGGAGTTTGTGATATTGTGATGATGTATGTATCCTGCATATGGAAAGATTTGTCACATTGTATGCAGGTAAAAACGTATGTTATTCTTTTTGATTTAGAAATTATGATTTAATGTTATGTGTTTAATGACAAGCAGTGCACACTGCAGTACTTAGTTTCAGGTATCAATTTGCCAAGGTGAAGGTGCCCAGCTGTTCTGTTGACATGGACTTAAATCATCAGCATGTGAAATATATCTATGGTTGCTAGCATCTGTGGTTGGCTAAAGGGAATGCCTTCTGCAATAAGTGACATTTAATTTAGTTAGCTGGAGGCTTAAAAGACAGAAGTCAGAAGATAACTCAACAGCTCAGCAGCCCAGCACATCTCACCTTAGTACTCAGAGCCAGTTCATACCCAGGGGTTTAGAGATGTGGAAAAGAAATGCCCCAAGGAAATCTTGTTGACCACAGAAGCCATCAGAACCCATTTTGTGTCTTACCAAATAAGTAAATTTTGGATAAATAAATCCATTTTATAAAAGATATATCATTTCTGTTGTGTTGAATTCTGGCAGTCTTAGCAAACTAAAACAGAATTTTGATATCAGAGGAGTGATGTAATGTTGTGTTTGGAAATATCAAACATGTTGGAATGGCTTTTCAAATGGACAAGGGGAGGGTTCTGAAATGATTTAGAGGATCTTGATAAAGAAAGCCTAGCCTTCTTTGAATAAAGTGTTGGTAGAATTATGTTCTCTAAAGATGCTTCCATTGAAGCCTCAGAGGAATGTTTTATTGCAAATTTGAAGGGAAGCAATCCTTCTTTTAAGGTGGTAGAGAATTTGGCAAAATTGAACCCTGTTCTTGGTGGAAGGTAGTATTTGATTGTAATAATCTGGGATATTTGGCTGAGGAAACATTCAACCTAAATATGGAGGATGCAGCCTAGGTTTCTCCTTGTAGCTTAGAGCAAAAGGTGAAAAGAAAGGGATAGGCAGTGGAATGAAATATTACATGCAAGAAACCAGAAATGTATGGCCTTGAAAATTCTTGGTTTGCAGAAAGTGAGACCACAGAAAATAGGCATCATTGAGGATTTATCCAAACATAGAACCACTCAGCCATTCTAAGACAAGCCAGGAATGGAGATGGAGTTGTCTTGAAAGGATTTATACAAGGTCCTATTGTCTGATGGCTTTCATCACTGTACACTATATGCTAAGTCAATGCATTTTTATGAGGCCTTATGAACAGAACCATTGCTGCTCTGTAATGGAAAGGACAGAAAATGACAAATAGAGGGAAAAATAACCTCAGATGCAGAACTATGGAAGCTAAGGTCTGAAACCAAGAAAACTTGGTCAGGAACCTGCATCCACCGCTAAATTTAGAGAGAATGAGTTTGCCTCACAGGCAGAGGGATAGCCTTCTGCCTCAATGTTCAGGAATAGTTCTGATGCCCAAGGCCTCAGAGAGGAAGAAGCACTGACTGGAGGAGGCTGGCCCTTTATTCTGAAGGTGTTAAGTGTGTGTGCCAGGAATGGCAGTAAATCTGTGTGCTACCCTGATGTTTAAGAAGGATGGGGCCAAGAAAAAGTGGTCTTCTCATTGTTCTCCAATGTAGCAACCTTCAGTCCAGTGTTCAGTTAAGAGAGAACAGGACAACTGCAAGGCCTTTGGAAATGGTAGGACTTTTGCTTTCTAATATCATAGGTTGAATGACTCTCAGATTTTGTATTTAATAAAGTTTTATGAACAATGGTATGGTGACCCATGTTTTCCTTCCAATTTCGTGCTGTGGCCAAGGGATCATTTATCTTATGATTGTTACTTCATTGTGTATTAGAAGCTGATAACCCATTCTAGGTTCACAGTTTCACAGCATGGGTGAATTTTGCTATAGGACAGACCATGACTGTAACTGACTTTGGTGACATGTTTTACTATTATTAAGTCGATATTGTACTTGTATTTTACTAAAGTGATTTATGGCTTTTGTGATGTTGTGATGAATTGAACCCATATTGTATATGGGATAATTTAATGCATTTTGTGCAGAGCAGATAAGCATTATGAAATTAAAAACATGTATGTTATTGTTTTGTATTTAGAGATTAAGCAAGATTTAAGGTGGTGTATAGAGTTATCAAATTGACAATATATGGGTTCTGTAGTAGTTAGAGTCAGGAGTCATCTCGGCCAGCTGGTGATGCCCTGTTGTAATATTGTTGTGGATTTCAATCATCAGGATTGGAATTTTCATCTATGGCTGATAACATAGGTGGTTATCCATGGGGATTGACTTCTGCAATGAGTGATGATTAACTTGATTAACTGGAGGCTTAAAAGTAAGGTCTGAAGAGAGCTCAGCAGCTCAGCACATCTCAGCTTATCACTCAGAGCCACCTGTGACCCAGATGCTTGGGGATGCAGAAAGAAAATGCCCCTTTTTCTTTCTGACCACAAGCCAGAAGAGAGGGCCAGCCAATATCACCATGTCCTTTTCCAAATCAATTTATTTGTAACTAAACAAATCCCCTTTATAAAAGCCAGTCTATTTCTGGTATATTTCATTCCATCAGCCTTATCAACCTAAAACAGTGAGCAAGTAGTTTCTAGCCTGGATTGTTTCCTTCAGATCCACTGAATAAATGGGAAATGCACCCTGATTTGGTACAATAGGAGACAGTTTTCTGTCAACATCTGAGATTTTTTTCCTAGCACAACTCACAATATAAGGAGAAGTAGATTTTGACTTACATGATTATGATAATCATGAATTTGATTTTGTAGGGGGTGTAGACACAAAAGTAAGTGGAATAGGATATGTGTTACCTTACAAAAACCAGCTGTTTCTTAGATGTGAGGCAGTAAGTGAAAAACATATATATATATATACTGAAAAATAAGTAATAAATTTCCCTCCATCAAAATAAAATTTATATGGGGACTGAATTTAAAAAAGAATAGAATTCAGCCTTAACTTATACGTATTTAATCTCTCATACTTCCAATAATACATGAAAGGAAATTAGAAATATTTGTATACATAAAATGTATCATAATAAAGAAAATATTGGAGGTATGCAACCATTTTTCTGAAGATGTCTTTGTACTCACAGGCATACAGTAAAAGAAGCTGTTGTTGGAACCTTGGGGAGATTTATTATATCTTGGGGAACTCTTACACTCTCATATGCAGCCTCTGAATTCAAACTAAGAAAATCTCAGATGGGCTGCATCCACAAGTCTCCAGGAAAGTGGCTGAAGTGGATTGCAGATTTTAAAACTGATGGAGGTTCTGAGAGGTAAGGAGATCCCATAAAGTACAGATTCAAACACCCAGAGGCAATGACAAAAACATTGTTTATCTGTAAATGAGTAAACCTAGGCCATGGTCATGTATTACTGTATAACATGTGTAATTAGCAGTAGTCATAGGGGTCCAAGAAAGAAGACATTCTTTTCAGATGGCAGGAGGGAGCTAGACTGCAATGTGTACTCAAAATTCACTGAGCAAAGGATCCAGCCCTAGGGCCAGGTTTAGATGTGAGCATGAGGGATAGTTTTCTGTCCATATCTGTTGCTTCCTCTCCAACTTAATACTTTCCCCGTGGTATTGTTCTAGGCTTATGATCTTGTTCCTTCTACTGACTTGTTGCTGTAATAAGAGGAAACATTCTCACACTTTCCCTTCAGACTCGCAAATCTAAGCCTTTCCTTATTTGAGTGTATATCCATAAAAATAATTAGAAGCAAAAGTAGGGAAGCATAATTCATTTAGAGAAATATCCATTTGGGAAACCACATGACGTTAGAATTCTTTTCTATGTGGCCTGGTTTGAGCATTTTGCATTTTCTACAGAAGTAGTTTTCTCTTATTTGTGAAGGAGAATGTACTCAAATGTTGACATGGAAACTTTCAACCATGAATCTATTTTAGGCTAATCTTAGAATATAAGAAATTTCACTGTCATAAACTTTTTCCCTCCCTAATTGTATATTATTTGTAGGGAAAACAATATATTCTTACATTTAGGGTATATTCATGAACTGCACCTGGATAAAATCTCTCTATTTTTCCCAATTTCCATGTCTCTGGGACAAGAAGAACTTCTTACCTAAAGCTCAACTCTGACAATTTTTTCATTCATTGATCACATCTGGGAAATTTCTGACTAGTGGACTTACCACCATAAAAAATCAATGGGACATTGACCAACTGGATGGTACTTGGATTGATGAGAAACATGGTATTAGATTGGAGGGCATTGGGATTCACAGACATCATGAGTAAACCTAACATATGTATGTCTCATTTATAAATCTCTGAGAGATATTGAAAACTGACATATACATTATATCATAAAGGATCAACTCCACACTGGTCCACCTCAGACATGCCTGGCACTCATGCAGCTTTTTTTTTTTTGGTGGGAAATTCTTGCTAACAGATCAGTTCTTGTCTCCAAAGACAGTACCAGATTTCTTCAATTCTATTTGACATCACCGCTTCTATGTCCTTAAGAAGGTCTCACTTTAAAATTAGTCCACACTAATTTTCTAATAATATGCATAAGTTGCAAGAACATTGAGGTCATGGTCTCAGCTGATAGGTTTCCTTAACAGATAATGATGCTTTACAGAGAGCACCTGTTATACACCATGCCACCACACCCATGTGAATAGTCTCATTTTAACCTGCAGAGCCAGCACATCCCGCAGGAAAATCTTTTCTTTACTTCATCATTTCTCTCACAGAACTCTGTCCCACTTATTCATGGACCCTATTCTCTATGCTCTGCCACCACCATCCAAATTTATTTACACATTCTGAAGCCATTTCCTCAAGGAGAGCTCTTCATATCTCCTTCCACACTTTTGTTTAGATTGTTTATTAGCTCTACAAAATGACATCACTCCAGTAAACTCCAAAGTAATTATGCTTTAATCAATGGAATCAGGTTCGTTTCATCATTGCCTCTTTTCTCTCCACCAATATAATTAATCTACAGTTACATGGATTATAGTATATGGTCTTGCCATATTCTATGCAGGCATATAAGCTTAGCCTCTCAAATTTCCTTTCATCACTTTGATATCAGTCTTCTCTGACTGTGTAGTTCTTCAGAAAATGGAGGTTAAAGTTGTTTTTAGTGCCTGCATTCTGTCGTTTCCAAGGGTGACATCAGGGTCCAGGTAGAGTCACCTTTGCCTCACATTAGAGCTTCATTGACTTGTCTTGACACTTGTCATATATATCCTTTACCCTACTTATTATTTCAATCACTTGGCTGATATTAAATAATTAGCTGCAATATGCCAAATTCAGGGTCTGTTCATGATAGGATATGGAGGAATTAAGTTTTCAGAGATTTGGTGATCCAAATCAGTCAATATATTGAGGAGGTTGCAGGCTGCAGTTTGTTGAACTGCCACATACTCATGCATGTGATATCTCAAGGGAAGACCCAGAGTGGGTATTCCTTGTTCAATCAGAGTTTTCAAAGTTGAGAGCTTATACAGGTCTTTTATGTTCCCTCGGGCAAATAATCCTAATAGTAAGAGTGACAATATACAAAAACAGAGGCATCCTACTATAAATACATTCATAAAGTTGCACTGCAGTTTGACATGAGAAAATTTTGGAGAATGGAGCTCCAAACAACCATCCCTCAATGAATATATGAAGAAAAGCAGAAACTTCTGGAACTTTCTAAGAAAAACATACATGGTATTTGTATTTGTGTGTTTAATTCCTGTATGTAGAGATACATGGACAATTTTTCCCAAAACTTTGTTGATATTCATATGCAGTTTCCAGACATACCTCCTCAGGTAATTTCCTGGACTAGAAATTGATGTACTAGGTGAACAAAGGGGATTGTATTTGTTGCCAGCACAGCAGTGCTGAATCTGTTAATACAATACACACTCCACTAATAGAATGAAGGGAAAAACATTTGATCATTTCTGTCTATAGACAGCATTTGACAACAAAAGAAGACAAACAATTTTGTAACCTAAGAATATGGAATGTACTTTCATAATAAAGGGAATTCATGGAAAATCCCACCTCAACTAATATACTCAATGGTGAGAGATTTAAAATGCTCTAAGTTAAGGGATAAGACAAGGATTTCTGCTTTTACATTGCTGTAATTTACTTTACTTTGTATACTAACCAGAGTAATGATGTTAGAGTACAAATAAAAGGAATCCAAATTATGTAATATATAAAAAATAATGATCCATATTCACAGATAACCTGATATAGTTAATCATGAAGAATCAGCAAAACGTTATCAAGATAAGATAAATTCAGCAATTTGCAAGATATTATATCAGCATTCAAAATTAATAATAATTTGTGTTTTGAAACTGAGCAAGGAAGTATATGAAAATCATTTTAAGGAAGCAATTTTATCTTTAAATTCATCCATGTTACAAAAGACACAGTAACAGATAAGGTTAAAGAATTATAGATGTAAACTACCAAAAAATTGTTAAAGGTAATTGAAAAAGAACTATATAAATGGATACTTTGTGAATATTCTGTGAATGTTCTGTGAAAATGGTTTTTTGGGCTCAAAAAAACTACTGAAGCAAATATTTCACTAAGCTTAAAAACTGTGTAACCTACTAGTTTCACACAGTTCTAGGTGAATGTCTGTGAAAATGATAAATTTGGCTCCAAAGAAGTGCATGATACTCAATAAAGCAAGTATTTCACTCTGTTTTCAAAACTGAGTAAAATGCTAGTTTCAAAGAGCCCTAGGTGAATGTTCTGTGCAGTTGGTTCAAAAGAAATGCATGAAATTCAGCAAAGCAACTATTTCACTCAGTTTTAAAAAATGAGTAAAATATTAGTTTTTCAGTGCTCTAGGTGAATATTCTGTGCAAATGTTGCTTTGGGCTCAAATAAGTGCATAGACCTCAGTGAATCAAATATTTCACTCAGTTTTCAAAACTGAGTAACATATTAAGTTTTCAGGGATCTAGGCACAGTGCTTTGAAAGTGGTGTTGGGGCTCAAAGGAAGGGCATGGAAGTCAGTGAAGCAATATTTCAGCCAGTTTTCAAAACAGTGTAGCAAACTACTTTCACAGAGCATCAAAGGGGTGTTTTGGAAAATGCCACTTTTACCTCAAAAGAAGTGCATAGAAGTCAACTAATCAAGGCTGCCAGTCAATTTACAAAACTGAGTAACATGTTTCACAGAGCTCTAAGTGAATGTTCTGTGAAAATTGTGTTTTTGGCTCCAAATAAGTGCATGGACATCAATGAAGCAATTAAATAAATCACCCATCCATTTGTAGTGTATTTCAATTTGTCGGCTTTAGCAAACTGAAACCCTTTTATTAACATATAGTGTCCTACTTTGTCTTTTTAAACTGTTTAAAAGTCTAATTTGTCTAAGTATAACTACTCCCACACTTTTATGGTTGATGTTTGGGTTGCCATTTTCTTCCAGGCTGTCGTGTTCAGCCAATTTTTGTCCTTTTGTCTGAAGTGAATCCTTTGTAGACAGCTCAGAGATGGATCTTGTTTTTTAACCATTCTTCCAGTCTTTGTCTTTTGATTAGGGAGTTTAATTTACTAGCATTCAATGTGATTAGTGCAGGGAGTATATTTTTCAGTCATTTTGTCCTTTGTATTTAATGTGTCTTATCTTATTTTATGCTATTTTTACCATTTTAGTTACACATAATAACAATTTTCATTTCTACACTCTCCTCAAAATCTCTCTCTCCTGTCTTTTCTGATCAGCCTACAGCATTCCTTTTATTATTTCTTGCACAACATGTCAGTTTATCATATGTTATCTCTTTACCTGTAAATATTTAAAACTCTCCCACAGTTTTGAAGCAGACTTTTGCCAGATATAGAATTCTTGGCTGGCAATTTTTCTTTTCAGGAAATATATCGTATTGCTGCCTTCATATCTTTGTGATTTCTCTGCTGAATTCCATGCTTAATTTTATCAAGCTTGTCTTTTTGGTGATGGATCACATTTCTATTGTTGCTTTCAGAATTCTCTTTGTCTTTGGCATTTGACACTTTGATTTATAAGTGTCTTGGAGTAGGTTTATTTGGATCTATTCCATTTTGGGTGACATTGTACTTCTTGGGCCTGTCATTTGATATCTTCAATAAGAATTGGGAAATTTGGGGTGATTATTTCCTCAATTATTGTTTATGCACATTTTATTCTCTTCTCCTTCTGGGATATCCATAACATGTATATATTTCCTTCTTTCACCTTGTCACTCATTCCCCAAAGATTCTGCTCAAATTTCTCCATATTCTCCCTATCTGTTCTTTTGTTGTATGATTTCCTACACCCTGTCCTCTAGTTCACTAATTTTTTCTTCTGCCTCTTCAAATCTTCTATTTGATGTCTTCGTTGTTTATTTAATCTCTTATATTGTGTTTTTCATTCCTATATGCTCTGTCATTTTATGTTTGCAAAATTCCATGTTCTTTATGGTCACAATGTCTTTTTTAAATCATTCATCACTTTTGCCTCAGTTTCCCATATTCATTTAATTGATTTAGAACATATGTTTGAATATCTTTAATTAATTGTTTCAACCCTGAACCTCATTTGAAGTTTTATTTATTTATTTATTTATTTATTTATTTTGTATGCTATATGGTGGAGGTCACATTTAATTTTTTTTTCCATGTGAGGATCCCATTATAGCAGCACCAGTTGTTGAATGTTTTTTTTGGTGGGGGGAGGCACAGTGTATGGGTTGGTTTTTGAATGTGGATCCCCCTCACGGCAGGTGAAAATTCACCACTGAACTCCCCAGGCACTCCCTGAAGTTTACTTCTTTTTTACTTTGACTAGGACATCACATTGAACTTCCTATTAGGACCTGTGCTTTTTCCTGGCACCAATGCATATGATTTTCTTGATTAGTTATTCTGCAGGACATTGTGCTGGTTTGGCTTTTTTAGGTACTCCATACATGCCTATGTTTTTTTAAACCAATCTTGTGGTGGCATATCTATTGTTGGGGCTGATTTTTTACTTTTGTTGTTTCCATGGTAATATGACCCCACCTGTTCAAGTTCCCTTGCTGGAGTCCTTTTTAAGAGAGAAATTTTTGAGAGAGCCTAGAAGAGCAATAGCAGAAGGAAAAAACACCAGGAGAACCCAGAAGGACATAGGAGATGAGACAGTCATTCTAAAACAAGCTCAGGAGAGAGGGGCTGGCAGACATTGCCATGTGACTTCGCATGTGATTGAGGAATCTCACAGGCAATCAGACTTTCTTCAGTGAAGGGATCCTCTTATTGATGCTTTAGTTTAGACATGTTTTAGCCTCAGGCCCGTAAATGTTTCACCAAATAAATCCCCTCTGAAAAAGTAAACCCACTTCTGCTGTAACATCTTCTGGCACTTTAACAAATCTAAACAGATATTTTTCCCTTTTGCCTAGGTTTTTCTTATTGGTTGACATTGTGATATAATTTTTCCTTGATATATGTTCAAATTATTTAGTGTAGATTCTGTTTAACAAATAAGACTTTTTCATCCTTTATTTTTCTGACTCTTGCCTTACATATATGGAATGTTTTGAAATTACCCATTTTGTGCTTGTATTTCACCCCTAGGAAAAAGCTTCTTTTCCCCTTTCCTCCTCAGTGAACACTGATTTGCTGTTTTACTTATTTATCTATTTTATTTTATTTTATTTTTTTGACTCTATATGATTCTAACATTCCTTTTGCTACCTCTCGGAAGCTTTTCCTCAAAAGCTTCTACTAGGAGGAAGGACCTCCAAGAAAACACCTAATCCAGTAACTTATTTCCAGAGAAGAAGGTCCAGGACTCATGAAGGGGGAGTCGATTAGTATCAGAGTAGAGACCCAGCAGGTTGTCAGTCTTCCTGTGAAACCTTTTGATTTTTGTGATTTTACTGTTTTTCCCCAGCAGATGGAGCTTATCAGTCTGCTGCTGTCCACAG
>PVIY010022813.1:0-40225 GCA_004026745.1 Myrmecophaga tridactyla | reverse complement strand
TCTATATCAGCACAGGATGAAAACCTCTCAAAAACGATGTTTCTGCCCCTTGCTGAGAGAATGGTAGAAAAAATGGTGAAAGAGGACAAGACAGAAGCTGAGGCAGAAGTTGAACTTTATTATATGATCCTGGAACGTTTGGGAAAGTACCAGGAAGCCTTGGATGTCGTCAGAGAGAAATTAGGAGAGAAGTTGACAAGTGAAATTCAGAGTCGGGAAAATAAATGCATGGCTATGTACAAGAAGCTGAGCAGGTGGCCAGAGTGCAATGCCCTTTCCCAGCGCCTCTTGCTGAAAAACTCAGATGACTGGCAGTTCTATCTGACTTATTTTGATTCTGTCTTTCAATTGATTGAAGAAGCCTGGACTCCTCCTGCTGAAGGTGAACACTCTTTAGAAGGAGAAGTACATTATTCTGCAGAAGAAGCTGTGAAGTTTATAGAAGATCGGCTATCAGAAGAATCTAAAAGTTCACGCCATCTCCGAGGGCCACATCTAGCTAAACTGGAGCTGATTAGGCGTTTACGACGTCATGGTTGTAATGATGAGTACAAACTGGGTGATCCGGAGGAACTAATGTTCCAGTATTTTAAAATGTTTGGGGATAAACCTTGTTGTTTTACAGACCTCAAGGTGTTTGTTGATCTCTTGCCTGCTACACAGTGTACAAAGTTTATTAATCAGTTACTTCTAGTTGTTCCTTTGTCGGCACCAACAGAGGATAAACTGGCACTGCCTGCTGACATCAAAGCTCTGCAGCAACATTTGTGTGTGGTGCAGCTGATGAGGTTACTTGGCTTGTACCACACCATAGATAAAAATCAGAAATTGAATGTGGTCAGAGAATTGATGCAAAGGTACCAGCACGGACTAGAATTTGGGAAGTCCTGTTTGAAAACAGAATTGCAGTTTTCGGACTATTACTGTCTCCTGCTGTCCATGTGCTTATTGACATATGGAGAGAAACAGGTGACGAGACTGCTGTGTGGCAGGCCCTGACTTGTTGGAAGAGGGATTAACCCACAGCCCTTCTAATGCTCAATTCAAATTGCTGCTTGTTCGAATCTACTGTATGCTGGGTGCATTTGAACCAATGGTGGATCTTCACTTCAGCCTTGATGCTAAGCACATACAGCATGACACCACTGGTTATCTTTTGACCCGATATGCTGAATCCCTAGGTCAGTATGCTGCTGCATCCCAGTCCTGTAACTTCGCACTCAGGTTTTTCCACTCCAACCAGAAAGATACCTCAGAATATATTATTCAAGCTTACAAATATGGTGCATTTGAGAAGATCCCAGAGTTTATCGCTTTTAGGAACAGGCTGAATAATTCTCTTCATTTTGCACAAGTCCGTATTGAACAGATGTTATTAGACCTTCTACTTGAAGCAAATATATCAACCAGCTTAGGAGAAAGTATAAAGTCAATGAATCTTAGGCCAGAAGAAGATGACATTCCATGGGAAGACTTACGAGACAATAGAGACTTAAATGTTTTCTTCAGCTGGGATTCAAAAGACAGGGATGTTTCTGAAGAACATAAGAAACTTTCCTTGGAGGAGGAGACCATGTGGTTAAGAATCCGTTCCTTAACATTGAGACTGATTAGTGGACTTCCAAGTCTTAACCACCCTGTGGAGCCAAAGAACTCGGAGAAGACCACTGAGAATGGTGTATCTTCCCAGATTGATATTCTTCGTTTACTCCTTCACCAGCTGGAAGTGGCCCTTGACACAGGAAAGCGATTTATTGAGAGGGAAATTCAGTATCCTTTCCTTGGTCCTGTACCTACCAGAATGGCTGGATTCTTTAATTCTGGCTGTTCTCAATGTCAGACCTGCTCTTTTTATCTCATTAGTGATATTTATGAGCTGGATACCAATAGCTTAGAGGATACAATGGAGAGCCAAGAGCGAATAGAGAATAGTTTTAAATCTTTACTAGAACAGTTAAAAGATACCTTTATTAAATGTAAAGGGGACCTCTTAGAAGTTAAAGATGGTGACTTGAAAACACATCCTATTCTTTTAGAAAATCTAGTCTTCTTTGGTGAGACTATTTCTATTGTCCTTTGGGTGTCCAGTTACTGTGAGAGTGTCCTGCGACCATACAAATTAAATTTACAGAAAAAGAAAAAGAAGAAAAAAGAAACCAGCATCATCATGCCACCTGTCTTTACCAGTTTCCAAGACTATGTTACTGGGCTTCAGATTTTAATTTTCAATGTTGTTGATCATATTAAAGGGCTTGAAACACATCTAATTGCACTTAAACTTGAAGAATTTATTTTAGATGATACTTCTTTCTCACCGGAAGAGAGAAAATTTTCAAAGACTGTGCAAGGGAAGGCGCAGAGCAGTTATGTGCACTCACTTCTGGAAATTGGAGAGCTGCTGAAAAAAAGACTTAAGACTACAAAGAAACTAAAAATTTAATAAGGGGGTGTGAACTATAGTCACTGGTGACTCCACAACAGAAAATGACACTATCTTCCCAGGCAAAAGTACATCTGGTTGACCATCATTCTAATCCAGAACTTCCTCATAAATGCATGAAGGACTTTGATCGTGAATTAATTTTTTAGGTATTAAATATATACAACTGATTAAATTATTGTATATAAATCAGAAGCAGCACCCTCAAAAAAAAATGTACAGTGGGCAACAAGAGCACAAGACAAACAAAGAACAAGAAATAATGGCACATCCAAGGAAGAGGATAAAAATCCATAAACACCAACAAAAAAGTTGAGAATGTGGACATGACAAACAAGGCCTTTAAAATAATGATCTTAAAAATGCTCAAAGAGATGAAGAAAAATACAGAAAAAAAAAACCCCAAAAAACTAAGGATATTAGGGAAACAATGAACAAGCAATATGAGGGGTCTTAGTAAGTGTGAGAAATTTTAAAAAGGGCCAAACAGAACTACTGGAGTTGAAGACCACAATAACCAATATGAAAAATGCCCAAGAGGGTTTCAAGAGCAGATTGGAACTGGCAGAAAAAGAGTCAGTGAACTTGAAAATGAAACACTTGAAATGAGTCAGGCTGAGGAGCAGAAAGAAAAAGGGAAATATTAAAAGTGAAAATAGCCTAATGCACCTCTGGGATGAAACAGAAGACCTCAAGAAACCCATTACTTGTAAAAAAACTGAATCAGTAATTAAAAAACTCCCAAGAAAGAAAAGCCCAGGACCAGGTGGCTTCACAGGAGAATTCTACCAAACACTGCCAGAAGAAAACTCCAATTCTGCTCCAACCCTAACAAAAAAATAGAGATGAAGGAACACTCTCTAATCCATTCTACAAGGACAACATCACCCTCATATCAAAGCCACATAAAGATACTACAAGGAAAGAAAACTACAGACCAATATCTCTTTTGAATACAGGACAGGTGCAAAAATCCTCAACAAAATACTAGCAAGCCGAATCCAACAGCATATTAATAATTATATACCATGATCAAGTGGGATTTATCCCTGGTATGCAAAATTGATTCAACATTAGAAAATCAATTACTGTAATAGACCACATTAACAGAATGAAGGGGAAAAAAACATGATCATCTCAATTGATACAGAAAAGGCATTTGATAAAATCCAGTATCCATTCATGATAAAACACATAGGATTAGCAACAAACTTCCTCAACATGATAATAAAGGCATATACGAAAAGCCCAGAGCAAATATCCTACTTTGTGGTGAAAGACTGAAAGCTTTTCCTCTAAGGTCAGGAACAAAACAAGGATGCTCACTGTCACCACTGTTATTTAATACTGTACTGGAAGTTCCTGCCAGAGCAATTAAGCAAGAAAAAGAAATAAAGGTGTCCAAATTGGAAAGGAATAAATAAAACTTTCACTATTTGCAGATGATATGATTCTATGTACAGAAAATCCTGAAAAATCCAAAATAAAGCTCTTAGAGCTAACAAATGAATTCAGCAAAGTGGTGAGGTAAAAGATCAGTACCAAAAAATCAGTATTGTTTCTATACAAAAGCAATGAACAATTAGAAGAAGAAATCAAGAAAAAAATTCATTGACAATAGCAACTAAACAGAAATAAACATGCAGGGATAAATCTAACCATGGATATAAAGGACTTTGACAGAAAACTAAAAGACATTGCTAAAAGAAATTAAAGAAGACCTAAATAAATGGAAGGACATTCGTATTCATAGGATGGAAGACTGAATAGAGTTAAAATGTCAATTCTACCCACACTGATTTACAGATTCAGCACAATTCCTATCAAAATTCCAACAGCCTACTGTGTAGAAATGGAAATGCTAAACCATCAAATTTATTTGGAAGGGCAAGGGACCCTGAATAGCCTAAAACATCTTGAGAAAGAAGAATGAAGTTAAAGGACTCACACATGAATGAACCTTGGGGACACTGCATTGAGTGAAATAAGACAGACACTGCAGGACAAATATTTTATAAGTTCACTAACATGAACGAAATATAATGAGCAAATTCATGGAGTTAATACTAGAATATAGGTTACCAGAAGATAGGATAAAGGTAGAGAATAGGGAAGTGATACTTAATTTGTACAGAATTTTTAATAAGGTTGATTGAAAGTGCTTGGAAATGGATAGCAGTGATGGTTACACACTATTGTAAGTCTGCTCACAGTAATTTAAAATTATTATATAATAAACCAACTACTAATAGTGCTGAATCATGTATGTAATTGTGGTTAAAAGGGGAGGTTTAAGGCTATGCATGTCACCAAAAGGAAAGCTAGAGGATGAAACATGGGACTGTATAACATAGTGAACCCTGTTGTGGACAATGAAGGTGGTTAATAGAACAAATATAAGAACATTCTTCTATTAACTACAACAACTGTATGTCACTATTACAAGGTATTAATAATACGGTGGTGGTATATGGGATAAAATATACAAACTATGAATTATGGTTAACAGCAATATTATAACATTCTTTCATCAACTGTAAAAAAGGTACCACACCAATGCTAAGCATCCACAATGGGGGAGTGGGGTATAAAGGGCATAAGGCTTTTCTTTTTGGAGCAATGAAAATGTCCTAAAATTGATTGTGGTGATGAAAACACAACTCTGTGATTATACTGAGAGCCTTTGGGTGTTCACATTTGATAGACTGTATGGTGTGTGAATAAAATTGTTTTAATTAAAAACAAAAAAAGAAGAAAAAAATAAGTGAAAAACTATCTAAAAGGCAGATGAGAAGCAAGAGACTGGATGGTATTCAAGGTCATATGCTTACCTCCAAGCCTAAATACTGTCACATGGAAAGTGGTTAATAAACATCTGATAATATTATCAATAAATAAATAAATGGTACTAAAAAAAATTAAAATTGTTTTTTTAAGATTTTAGATCCACCCAACTATACATTATATTAATTCCAATTATTAGCTGTAATTTAAAGTTCATACTACACTGAAATAAAACTATAAGAGAAATACAATACAGACCAGAAACAGAGAGAGGTTAGTTAGCCTAGGGAAAGCAGGGCCAGTGAATGGGTAGAGGGTGGGGAAGAATGAAAAGACAAGTTTGAAAATATTCCTGCTGATCTCCAGTGTCAACACTAAACCAATTACTAAGCATTTCACTCAAGTACGTGACAAAGGCAAAATCTATGGACACCACTCTCCCCAAGAAAAAGCCAACAAAAAGCATTTCATGACAACTGCTCTTCTTCCTAGCCCACAAAGAACATCAGGAGGCCTAACCTACCTGAGATACAGGTAGCTTTACTCAAAGAGTTCACAAGAGGAAAAGTCCATATGGAAAAATCAACGTTCAAAAAGAGCCAAGACATTCAACTAGGGATATGAACCTTAACGACTGTGTGCTGAATGAAATGTCAGGAACAAAAGGACAAATATAATCATGTCTGAATCATATGGACCAACTGTAATATAAAAACTTGGTGAAGTGAAGTCAAGAACATGGGTTACAGCTTGAGGCCTAGACTGTAAGCTGTTACAGCAGTCACATATGTTCAGGAGTTGTAACTGTTATTTCTAAATTCTGAGATACTGAGCTGTTTATAGCCTGGTCATTCCCGGAACTTCAAGTATTTATGTGACAATGAAGACTCAGAGTTAGAGCTCTGAAGCTATGAAAGTCAACAGTACCCCATACAGGAACTGTTTAAAAAGCTGAAAAAGTGATCAGACTTCGAGTAGAGATACGAATGAAGCTGATCTGGTTAGGAATAAAGTAAATCAGAATACAGGGTAAATACAAAATACAGGTCCATATTTTAACACTTCAACTTCCTTGTGAGATGAAAAGGAGAGATGTTTATTGGATGCAAAATTTATATTGTGGGTAGTGCATTTCCTAATATGCTCTTGTATGTCAATTTAGTTGAACAGCATAATTACATGGAATCTTGAATAGGGCGTGAGATTTTGTGGGTCTGTTCAGGTTACTGTGATGCCCTGATATATCCCAGAGTAATTTGGGCAGTGAATAAAGAAGTATCTGCAAAATCCCCTTGGGAGACTGGAGAAAAAGGAGGAAATAACCAACTTCCCCATTCGGAGAAATTCTGATATTCTCCCAAGCATTGGGGACAACCAAACCAACATGGCGAGCCCTCGATCTTGGGGTTTGCCTCCAATGAAACTTATTCCCGCAAAGGATAGGCTAAGCTTACTTAAAATTAGGCCTAAACGTCACCCCCAGAGAACCTCCTTTGTTGCTCAGATATAGCCTCTCTCTCTAAGCCAACTCAGCAGGTGAACTCACTGCTCTCCCCTCTATGTGGGACATGACTCCCAGGGGTATAAATTTCCCTGGCAATCTGGGATAGAAATCCCAGGATGAGCTGGGACCTAGCATCTAGGGATTGAGAAAGCCTTCTTGACCAAAAGAAGGAAGGCAGAAATGAGACTAATGTTTTAGTGGCTGAGAGATTCCAAGCACAGTCAAGAGATTATCCTGGAAGTTATTCTTATACATTATATAGATATCCCTTTTTAGTTTATGGTGCTCTGGAGTGGCTAGAGGAAAGTACCTGAAACTGTTGAGCTGTGTTCCAGTGGCCTTGATTCTTGAAGACTACTGTATAGACATACAGCTTTTACAGTGTGACTATGTGATTGTGAAAACTTTGTGTCTGATACTCCTTTTATCCAGGGTATGGACAGATGAGTTAAAAAATATGGAAAAATAAATAAATAATAGGAGGGACAAAGGATAAAATAAATTGGGTAGATGAAAATACTAGTGGTCAATAAGAGGGAGGGATAAGGGATATTGGGTGTATGCGTTCTTTTCTTTTATTTCTCTTTCTGGAGTGATGCAAATGTTCTAAAAAATTATCATGGTGACGAATATAAAAGTATGCGATGATACTGTGAGTCACTGATTGTACACCACGTATGGTATGTATGTATGTGAAGATACATTAATAAAAATAAATTTTTAAAAAAGACCTCAAGCAGTCATAGTGATAATTTCTAAAATAAAAATTAGATGAGCACATCAAAAAAACAAGAATGAGCATAGACCAAAGACCTCTATAGATTGGGAGTAGGATCAAAGGAGAAAGGGAGTTACAACAGAGAATATAGGATTTACAAATGAATATGATTGCTGAATCATTATAATGATATTTCTTTTTTTTTTTTAAATTTGCATACGGGCAGGAGGCACCAGGGATCGAACTCCAGACCTCCAACACGGCAGGTCGGAGCTCTGCCTGCTGAGCCACGGCAGCCGCCCTAATGATATTTCTTTTACCTTCCAGTCTTTGAAGCAGCTAGAAGGAAAAATCTGAAAATGTGGAATGGTAACACATATCAAACTTTTAATCTGTTCTGTAATTACATGTTAAAATGTACTTTGAAAACTATTGCTTTTTTGTATATATATTTTAAAATAAAAAACATTAAAAAAAAAGAGCCAAGAAAATTTATGAAAAAGAATAATGGGTGGAAAACTGCCTTGTCGGTTTTTTAAATATTTAAAATCCTCTATAAGTTAAACAGGAGGGATTGGTGAAATAACAAGTAATTCATAAAAACGCAGAAATCAAGTCCGATGTATATGGGAATTTAATATTGGATGATGATATTTTAATTCAGTGGGAAATGACAGTTTCTATTAAATGATGCTTACACAGCTGAATATTTATCTTGAAGAAAATATATTAAACTGCCATTTAACCACATATACAAAATGCATCCCAATTAATGATTCAAACATACATATATACATAGGTAAAAATTTTAGGAAAAAAATTTAGGGGTCAATATGTACAAGTTAAAAGTTGGGGAGATCTTTTAACTAAGAAAGAAATATAGATGCCATTAAAAAAAATAGCTATTTGATTAAGTAAGAAGTTTAAAAAATTGTATTGTGAAAAACACCATCAAGGCAGGAGACAATAGTTTGGGAAAAAATATTTTCAACTCATATGACCAATAAAGAATTCATATCTAAAATATGCAGAATTTTTTTATACATTGTTGAGAATAAGATAAACAACAGAATGAAAAATAAGCACAATGGATATCACTGAAGAATAATTCCAAAAGGCCAATAAATAACAAAAACTTCAAAATTTCTAAGTCAGAGAAAAGCAAATTAGAATAAGAATAACATATCCTTTGTCCCCATCAAATTGATAAAATTAAATCCCTACTCTCAGGGCCTGTGCATACCCCAGGCTTTATGGAAAGTAAACCTGCAGCATCTATTAAAATTTAAAAGGTACATCTTCTTCCACCTAGCACTCTCATTTCAGAATCCATCCCACAAAAATAAAATCATCAGTATGTAAAGATATACAGATAGAGATGTCTAATGCAGCATTTTTTGCAGCAGCAGTGAAATAATCAAACAAATTACAGAACATTTATATCATGGAACATTATGCTACCATTATAAAATTACATCAGGATTATGTCACTTAACTTGGAAGGATTTATACAATGCAAGATGCAAAAAAAAAAAAGCATCTTTGATTCTATTATTATAAGAAAAACAAAAAAACCCAACATTTTTTATATATGTGCAGTATATATGATTATATGAACAATTATGGTATGATCCAATAATGTAAATTGGATTAATATAAATGTAAATCCAAATAATATAAAAACAAGTACAAATATGTGCATAAGAGGATGCACAGAAGGATATGCAAATGTCGGTTGATACTTTACTGCCAGAGGAATTTATGAGATTTTACTTATTTTCCTTCATTTGCCATATTGTACAAATCTTTATAGTAAACATTTCATTTATATAATCAGTAGAAGTATTTACTGTAGAAAATAACATGGATGAAATGGCAATAACCTCTCTGTAACTATGGCAAACTGAATACATTGTCATCAGATGATCAAATATCAGGCTCACCTTCTCCATCTTTGTAAAGATGCAGAAGGAGACTAATAAAGGCTTATTGCATCTTAAAAATTTTAAGTGATGGATCATATCCCCAAAGTTAAAGTCTGTAGACAGTTTTTAATTCCCCCTGTCCCAATGTTCCTTCCTTTGATTCATTTTCACTTTGCTGAAAGGTAAATGAGAAACTAGTTAAGGGCAGTAACTATTAACATCAATCCCTCCTCAACAATAACAGTGCTACTATTACTATGGTAGTATTCTATAAAGCATTTAAAGCATTCCTTTTTATTACCCTTCTTCATACACTTTTCAAAGACTTATAAAAGCACCACCTCTACCGGTATAGCCTTTCCCTCTTCTAATTCTCAGAACTGAGTAAGAGCATTAACCTCTCTTACTACACATATGTCCAGTCATAGTACTAGTTCACCATCTCTGGGTTCTAAAAGGGGAAATATCCCATCCACAGCCTTTGTTCAAGTAACAACCATAGGCAATGATTTTTTTATACAACTATCTCATGACACAGAAGCCACAGGCATTTTGGCTAATGATTTCTGAGGCAAGATGAGGCTGCGCCAGTGTGAAGACAAAATTTCAAGAAAGAAAAATTAATAAGTAAAGAGAAACTAACAGAGAAAAGATAAACAGAATAAAAGGAAAGAACAAGCCAGTCAGTAGTAAAATAAGAATGTAGCAGACATAGAAATAAGAATAAGACATGTTGACAGACCATGTACTCCAGGAGATAACGGAGTGGAAATGTCAGCATTTTAGTTCCAGTTGCCAGGAGTCTCTTTCTGGCGGCCAAAAGAATGCAACCACAACATTCTTCTAGGTTCCTCCATGACTAATTTTAACATTTTCACTAAGTGGAAATATAAGTAAATAAATAAATAGCAAGCAAATAAAAAAAATTAAAGCACAATTCACTATAAAACTGAGTCAAATAATAAAGATTTATCTACGAAGGTTCATTTAAATATCTGCCATTCTAAAATATATGTAAAATGCAATGCAAATAATAACTGAGAACTGGTCAGGAAGAACTGATAAGGGAGATGGGCTGAGGACTAAAATGATTTCCCATTTTCGTCATTAAATTTCATTTAAAAATGTACATTTTCATTCCAACCAAAACTGGATGAAAAACTAAAGGCAATAAAAACATTTTAAGACTCTCAGAAACAGACTAAACCACAAGGCTGTGAATAATTAAATTCTTCTATCAGGACAATAAAACAATATAGTCCAACCCCTGGGCTAACGGAAAATGATTTAGAGTTAACTTTTTCCAAGTTAAATGTCTCTATTTTTGCATATTTTAAAATGTACTATATCTTTATATACCACTAATTAAATGTCAGGAACAAAGGTTAAGAGTCATCACGGGAAGATAATTTATTGGACATTTTGGGTTAAATTCAAGTCAGCAAATTAACAAACTTTATATGTTCAAACCCTAAGTCTGCTTAGTAATACCTTTCAAATTACTGCTCTTAAGAATATTTAAAATAAATATAAGCACTAGCACCTGGGCAAAAAAAGAAGCATTTCACATTTTTTCTGCTATTGGCTGCTCAAGATACTTATCAGTAAGTCCAGCTGACCTCAAATGGAGTGTTTTGAGTAAACAAAAGCTCTTCTAATTTTGATGTGAAGAAAAGTCAGTGGAACATAGTATTTAAAAGCATGTAGAAAGATTTCAACTCTGGAATGTCTTCCTTTTGATAGTTTAAAAAATCCTCATAAATCCTATGCTCTTTTGCTAAGCGATGTGATAAAATGAAATCTAGAGAAATCAACTTCAACCAGGAATCATAAAACCTTACAGCTTGGCTACTAATTGGTTGGATAATCTTAAATATCATATAATCTCTCAGGATTTTAATTCCTTTATCTACACTGTAAGAAGAAAGTTGAATTCCTACTCAAATTTCTGCCAGGTCTAGTCATTGCACATCTCTGTGTATATTTCTATGAAATTATATGAAAAGCCTTAACATCTTTCACTCAAAGTATCACAGATAATTCTCTTCTACAGCAGTCAAATAACATCACACAATTAATAGATTATAATAGAGCTTGCAGGTAACATGTTAACAGTCTATGAATGGGTACCTGTGGTCAAGGGATTGAAATTGACATATTAATAGATTATAAATGCGTATCATATAAAATTCAGGAGAGACAAAAAAGGAATATAATTTAAAAAGCTAACTCAAAATGTAAAATAAGGATCAACTCAATTCAATTTTGATTATTTACAACTGTGGTGTTAAAGAGTATGCCATAAAAATCATAGCTTTTCAAAAAATTATTTGCAAAGGCTGCTAGAGGTTTGGACTCACTTCCAGATACTCTCATGTTGTAAGGTAGGTGCATGGAGGGGCAGCTCTAGCATAAATTAGTGTTATTCGTCCAACAAATATATCCTGAGTAGCATATTACATGTCTCACATGTGCTAGGTAGGCCACAGGACTATGGGGGTAAATAATATAGACAGGATTCCCACTCATGATGTTAACATTCAAGTGGAAAGAGGCAAAAAATAAAAATAAACAAGTAGCCCTGTAAACACATAATTACAGACTGTGATAAGTGCTATAAAACAATAAACAGGGAACTGTGTTAGAGGACAGGAGTTCTTTTGCTTGGTGCAGTTAGGAAAATCCTTACTGAAGAAATGATAATGACACGGGGATTAGAATGAGCCAATGGATAAAAAGAAGGAAAATGTGAACTATTAAAAAATTAGCCAACTTCAAACTCCTGGCAATAGGAAACAACTGGTCAAGGAAACAAGTGAACTGAGTAGAGTTGGATATATACTTACAAGCCCCAAAAAGTAGGTAAATAAATGCAAATATAGGAAATCTCTGAGAGGGCCCATGAACATTTAAAATTCTGCAGACCGCAAGATCTAAGAGGATTTCAGAATTATCTCATAAATATTCTATTTCAGAAAAACAGACCCACACTGAAGAGAAACTATAAGGGACAGAAAACAAACTAAGCAAAGCATAAAGAATGAGAACCACCCTAAGAGAGAGAAGATTCATATACTAAATGGGTAAAGCTCCAGAGGACATGGACCTCAAAAAGCAAAATACATTAAATGTGTCCCTTTAGAAAGCAAAGTATCTAGAAAACATAGACATAAGGCAAATAGCTGCACTACATTTCAAAAGTACATTTAAAAAAAATACTTTAAAAAGAAATTAAAAAATACTTCATAGAGGAGAGAAGTCTTGAGTCACAAAGCTCAAAAACTACATTAGCTCATCTCTTCCCCCGCAGTTCTTCCTTCTAAAAGAACGAGAAAACTCTACTTCTTAAAACATTAGGAACTGGGTGGGCCACGGTGGCTCAGCAGGCAAGAATGCTTGCCTGCAATGCCAGAGGACCCAGGTTCTATTCCCGGTGCCTGAACACGTTAAAAAAAATAATAATAATAAAAATTAGGAACTAAAATGAAAACCCATACAAAGATGTTGCAGGAATATATTAAATGTGAAGGAAATAACATTCTAACAGATAATAAAACACATGAGAAAAATGTGGCCACAAAGAAGAAAACTTAATTATTTCTAAATAAGCTAAAAGAAAATTAAAAATAGTTGAAGCTTTTAATAAAACCAATAAATCAAAATTAGAACAGCTCAGAAATAATATGACTAGACAACATTAAGAGCTAATAAATTTCATGAGTAAATGCCAGGGGGATTTTTTTTTTAAGAAGTAAAGACTAAATCAGAAAGAATACACAAAAGAGTAGACGACTTCCCACCATAAAAGACCAAAAGGGAAAAACAGATTAGGAAGTGAGTGAAAATTATGAAGCAACAGAAAAAATCTGGGAGAAAACAATAATAAAATAACAGGCATAAGTGATCCAATATATAAGTGTGGATCAAAATTTAGTCAGGTATTTAAAACTGTAATTCAAATAAATCTTCCTAAAATAAAAGAAAATTAAACCTACACACTGAAAATGTATATGATATACTATGAAAATTCGACCTAGAAAATTCCTAGCAAAAACTACAAAAATTTAAAGATTTTTGTTTTTAATTCTTTGCGTATTCAGGTAAAAAAAAAAGTCAATTATTAAAAAAAAGAACATTATACTGTCAAGAAACATTGCAACAGCAATATTTTATTAAATGCAATGAAGCAAAATATTTTTAAATACTAAGGCACAGAAAATGTAAGCCTAGAATTTTATATATAGTCAAACAGCCTTCAAGCTTAAAGTCATAGATAGTTAACAGCATGTATAAGTTCCTTGAGCCCTTTTTGAGACACCCTCTGGAGAGCAAACTATATACGTAGATGAAATGACTGGAAAAGCTTCAGCATAAAATCTAGCCATATGAACTAAAAACTTTTAACTATATAACAAGGATGAACAATGAAGATAAGAATGGTGTAACAGTATGTAATACATGCTGCAACCATGTAGAAACAATACATGTAATAAATAAAGGAAGTTAGAATATGCTTACTGATCCCTCACAAATATTAACTGTAAGGAAACAATCATCATTTAATATTGGATGCTGAGAGAAAGGGAGGGAAGATGGGAAAAAGATGCTATTAGCTAACTTCCCTCAGACAAATTTAAGAATGTTACATAAAGATACTGGATTAAAGGGACCCAGGAAAACGAAAAGAAACAAAAGTCACCCTAAATACTAAAAGAAACTTAAAGAAAAAAGAGCAAAGCTAATAGATTACATAGCAAAAGACATATATAAATACATGGATGTGTGTTTGAAAAGGTATGTGTACATATGTGTGCATGTATGTGTGTGTGTGTGTGTTCAAGCATTTATGTGTAAAATATATCATAAAACATCAGGGTAGAATTGAAGTTAAATACCAATAAATAAAAGTGGGTTTAACACAACTTTTTTTTTTTATTTCTAGTTCAGCTGAAAAGATAAAAATCCAATGTTTACAAGAGATACCAAAAAAACCAAAGGATTTTAAAAGCTATATATTAAAAAGATTAGCCAAGAGAGAGCAGGTTCTAATTTTGATTTTAGACAAGATAATATTTAGAACATTAATAAAGGAAAAAAAAGATATAAAATACTATAGTCTACAATACACATTAATGCTAGATACTACTAACAAAGATTTTTAAAAGCCAAAATTCAAAATA
This sequence comes from Myrmecophaga tridactyla, assembly GCA_004026745.1. NCBI lineage: Eukaryota > Metazoa > Chordata > Mammalia > Pilosa > Myrmecophagidae > Myrmecophaga > Myrmecophaga tridactyla. The sequence goes on along the minus strand of PVIY010022813.1, from coordinate 25,674 downwards.
AAGCACCAAAATAAAAAAGCACACTGGAAATTAAAATTGTTCTGCTAAAATTTTTTGGGTCAAAGGAGAAAAACAAAGCAAACAGAAAAATTTCTACAAAATAATATTAATAAAAACATGACAGACTATATAGCAGTACTTTCCAACAGAACTTTCTGCAATAATGAAAATATTCTGTACCTGCACTTTCCAATACAATAGCCACCAGACATGTAAGGCTTATATTAAGCATTTAAAATGAGGCTAATGAAAAAAACTTACAGCTAACACCATACTTAATGGTGAGAAATTAGATGTTTTCTCCCTAAAATTGGAAACAAGACAAGGATGTCCCCACTCATGACTCTTACTCAACATCATACTGGATGTCCTATATAATGCAGTAAGACAAGAAAAGGAAATAAAAAGGTGTACAGATTTGGAAGGAAACAATAAAACTGTCTTTGTTCACAGATTATATGACTCCTGGAACTAATAATAACTGATCATAGGGAGGTTGCAGATTGATCACAAGGTTACCACAAGTCAACTGGTTCCCTATATATCATCTACAAACAAATGAATTTGAAATTAAAAACACAACATTTATATTAGCAACCTAAAAATTACGTACTTAGGTATAAATCTTAACAAAATATGTACAAGATCTATGGGAGGAAAACTACAAAACTCTGATGAAAGAAATAAAATAAGTTATTTCCTGTTGGGGTACTAGCTAACAATTTTACTATACATGTACACTAGAATTGAACAATTAAATAAATGAATGGTAAATGACAGAAGTCAGGTTTCTCACTGATGGAGAAGAAATTTACAGATCAGTAAACGAGGAAGCTAGAATGATCAATGTGGTAATAGATTAGAGTTAGCAACATAAGTAGGAACTCATGCCTAACTTAAGAAAGACACAGATAGTTACATATGGAAATAATTACAGGCGTATACACCCAGATCAGTATATGTGGTGGGTTGAATTATGTACTCCTACCTAAGACATGTTCATAATCTTAATTTGCTTTTCTGTGGGTGTGAATTTATGTGTAAATAGGACCTTTGGAAGACATTTTTAGTTAAAGTGTGGCCCAAATGAATCAGGGAGAGCCTTAATCTGTATTACTGGAACACTTCACAAGTATAAAAAATTTAACACAGTCAGAGAAGGCCACACAGAAAGAATCCAGAAGTCAAAGGAAACCGGAAGAACCGACACTAGCAGAGAGAGATTACCAAGTGTCTTGAGGAAGAGATGCAAGCCAAGGAACCACAAGGGTAACAACAGCAAGCCAGCATCAAAACATGATAGACTCTGGGAGGAAAGCACTGCCTTGTAAGTATCATGAGTTTGGACTTCTAAAATAAACACACACACACACACACACACACACACACACACACACACAGATACCCATAAAAAAAACAACGTCCCAGGAGAAAGGAGCACCTAGTGCCCAGAACTTGGTTTCTAATACCACTTTCCAATATAATGAACCAGGGCTCCTTGGAGAAATGGCTAATTCTTGGACTGGGCAAGAAATATACAAGTCAAGTCTGAAGTAGCTTCTTGTGCCAGAAAGTAAGAAAGTGCTCAAAACAACACAACAACAAAAAACAATGATGAGAATATATAAAGGGGTACAAAAGCAAACTGAGGGTGGGCCACGGTGGCTCAGCGGCAAGAATGCTTGCCTGCCATGCCAGAGGACCCGGGTTCGATTCCTGGTTCCTGCCCATGTAAAAAAAGAAAACCGAAAGAGTTGTCAAAGGTAGAAAATTTGAGCAAATAAAGTAACACTGGAGTAAAATCAAAGTATAAAAAAAGTATCCATGAGTCCTTACTGATATAAATCAATGATTGACTAAATGAATAAATAGTGGAAGAGACAAAATTCTCATGAAAAAGAATTTCAAATAAATTTTATAAGTACTCCAGTCTAAAGAAGCTCAACTCCTTAAGTATGGGCTAGGCACAGTGACTGCCTTCTAAAGAATACAGTATGTGAAGGGGGGAAAAGAATAACTTTACAGAGGAGAAACCTAACAAACATACCTCAACCAGGTTATCAAGACCAATATAAAAAAAAGAAATCAACATCAACAGTAATAAATCATGCTGGCAGTGATAAATCATGCACCCTTCATATGATGTGATTAAAATGGCACTTAACTCTGTGACCTTGATAAATTCCAAGAGAGGGGCATCCTACAATATATCTGGATCAAAAACTGTCAAGGTTATCAAAAACAAGGGAAGTCCAAAAAACATTCACAACAAGCCTGAGGAGAATGACAATTAAATGTAATATGGTTTCCTGGATAGAATCCTGGAATAGAAAGAGAGCATTAGGTTAAAAACTAAGAAAACCTGAGTGAAACTGGACTCCAATAATAATAGATCAATATTGGCTTATTAGTTGCAACTAATGTATCATGTTACTGTATTGTATCATCAATAGGGGAAATTGGGAAGGGGGCATATTAAAACTCTGAACTATCTGTTCAGTATTCCTGTAAATCTAAAACTATTCTAAAAAATAAAGCCTATTACTAAAGAGAGAAAAAGAAAGCAGTTTTTGCATACAAATTAGAAAGGAAAATGAAAAAGGACCTCTTCAAAAGTTAAGAATATATTCTAGAAAACCTCAAAGAATCGATGGGAAAAATATTACAAAGAATAGGAGAATGGAGTCTGAAGAAAAAGATAGTTAAGTTAAAATACTGAAATCAGACCCTTCAAACATTAAAAACAATAAGCAATTAGAAAATAAAATGGAGAAGAAGCCACCATGTGCAGCTGCAACAAAATAAAACATTATTCATAAACTTTAAAAAGAAACATGTAGACAATTTTTAAATACTCCTGAAACACACATAAGGAAACCTGAAAAAAATGCAAAGACATACCATGCCCCTGCACAGAAAGATTCATCATAAAGAGTCAATTCTCCCACATTAATTTATAAATATAATTATACTCCCTAAAACAGGTTTTCTCCTGAAACTAGACAAGTTGATAACAAAGCTCAAAAAGAAAATTAAACAAGAAAAAAACAGCCAAAGAAACTATGAAAAAGAGGAAAAGAACAATAAGGGAGGACTAGTCCCTATGAAATAATATAAAGCCTCTATAATTAAAGCAGCAGGATACCTATACAGGAGTAGTCAATGGAGAATAGAATAGAAAGCACAGAAATAGATCAAAGAGAATAAAATTTAATAAATTATAAAAAACATTTCATATAATGGGAAAATTTATGGAATTTATAATAAATGATGTTGAAACAACTAGACAGCCATTTAGAAGCAACAAATTTTGATGCATACCATGTTAAATTCCAAATGGATCAAAAAACTGATACAAATTATAAAAACATACAAGCATTAGAAGAAAACACAGGTGATTCCTTTACAACTTGACACTAGGAAAATACCTCCTAAATGTAATTTGAAGCCCAGAAATAATAAAAGTAAAACTTGACAATTCAACTAAATAAAAATACAAACTTTCAGAAAGGAAGGAGATAGTTCCTACTTGTGGATGGCATGATTGTCTACTTAAAAGGTTCCAAGGAATTTACAAGAACAACAACAACAAAAAAACCTAGAGTGATTTCAACATACAGGACACAAGATTGGCATGCAGAAAACAACTGCATTTCTATATGCTGACAATGAACACATGGAATTCAAAATTAAAAGTACAAGAACATTTACAGTGGCTCCAAGGGAAATGAAACACGTAAAAATCTAGCAAAACATGTACATTATCTCTATCCTGAAAATTACAAAATGCTGATGAAAGAAACCAAAAAGAGACTTAAATGGAAAGACATCCTGCTCATGCAATGGAAAACTCAACATAGTAAATATGTCAATTTTCCCACATTTTTCCCAAATTTAATAATTACATTAAATCTGTTAATATTAAAATTTATTTAATATAATTTAATTAACAGATTTAATATAATTCCTATTAAAATCTCAATGAGATTTCTTGTAGACATAGACAAGCATACTCTAAAATTTATATGAAAAAGTACAGGACCTAGAATAGCCAAAACAATTTTGGAAAAAAGAGTAAGGAAGAAGGAATCACTCTACCTGATATTAAGGCTTACTATTTTATAATGCTTTGTATAGCTATAATAATAAAATGTGGCGTTGGCAGTGACAGAGACATAGATCAATGGAACGGAATAAAGAGCCCAGAAATAGACCCACACAAATACTTCAACTAATTGTTTTCTACACAGCTGAAAAAGCAGTTCAACAGAGGAAGAAGTCTTTTCAACTAACAAATACTGAAGCAACTGGGCATTTATAAACAAAAGAAATTAACCTTAACCAAAAGCTCACACTGTATGGAAAACTGGAACTCAAAATGGACTATGGATGTCCCCAGACCAGATTAAGTCCTCAAATGCAGAGGGGCTAGCTTCTACAGAACATCAACTAGTTCCATCTCCCTATCCCATATTCCATCTCCCTATCTCATATTATTGATAGCCCCTCCAACGGGGAAAAGTTAGAATGGGACTAGCCCAAATACCTCTAAAGAATGGGAGAAAGATCAAAGGTGATGGTGGAGTTACACAGAGAAGATAAGGTTTAACAAATGAGTATTTCTTTTAGTCTCCAGCATCTTATAGCAGCTAGAAGTAAAAACCTAAAATGTAGAATTATAACCCATAACAAACTCTGAAATCTGTTCTACAACTAATTGTTGCAATGTGCTTTTAAATTTGTTGTCTTTTTGTTCATGTTATTTTTCACAAAAAAGTAAAACAAAACAAAAAAACAGACCATGGATGAAAATGTAAAACATAAAAACTATGAAACATTAAGAGGAAAAAAAAAAAAGGAGAAAATCTTGCAGGTCTAAGGCTAGGCAAGGAGTTCTTTGACTTACTATCAAAAGCACAATCTATAAAAGGAAAAACTGATAAACTGAACCTCAGTAAAATGAAAAACTTTTGCTCTGAGAAAAATTCCATTAACAGCATGAAAAGGTGACCTACACACCAAGAGAAAATACTTGCAACTACATATCCAACAAAAGACTTATATCAGCAATATATAAAGAAATGTCAACATTCAACAGTTAAAAAAATTAGAAAATGGGCAAAAGACGCAAAAAAAATTTCATTAGAGGGGATACAGAGATTGCACATGAAAAGATATGTAACATCTTTAGCCATAAGGAAAATGCAAGCTAAAACCACAATGAGATGCTACTACACATCCATCAGAATAGCTAAAAGAAAAAGCGGTAACATCAAATGTTGACAAGGATGTGAGAAAACTGCATCACTTATATATTGCTAATGGAAATGTAAAATGGTACAGCGCTCTGGAAAAAAGTATGGCAGTTTCTTACAAATTAATCATGGAGTTATTATACAATCCAGCAATTTTACTCTCGAGCATTTATCCCAGAGAAATGAAAAGTTATGTTCAATCAAAGATAAATGCAAATGTTTACAGCAGCTTAACTGGTAACAGTGCAAAACTGGAAACAATTCAGATGTCCTTCAATGGGTTAAACTGTAGTACAGCTAAATGAATAAATACGCACAATTGCTTATATGTGCAAAAAGAAACTAAGAAAGAATCAACCAAAAACTAAAATGGTTACCTATAGCAGAGGGGGTGAAAAATGTTGAAAGACAGGTACAGAAACTTTACAGTTTTAAATGTGCAACCATGTAAATGCTTTGCATAATATAAATAACAATCCATAGGAATTAAAAATAGAACTATTCCAACTGACCTTAGAACACCATATTTTGAATATCCTCAGCGGAATACACTCTAAGGGGAAAAATACAACTAGCCAAGAAATCTTAAACTTCATCTAGTAATAATAGTGATGTTATTTTGAACCACACTGCAAATCATATATATCTACATATACAGCAAAGAAATGATTATGATAATGTTGATGTTATGAGGAAACATTTTCAACATAAGAAAAAACAAGAAGTATAAAAGCAAAGTTACGACCTCACAAATTGAATGAAATTGAAACAGCAACATGAACTACTTTTGTCTTCTAAAACAATTTTTTATTTCTTAACCACAATCCCTAAAAAAGCCTAAAAGAAATGACAGTCCAACAGCATTTAAGCATTCCTCATTTCCAGTGGTGAATTTTTTTTTTTTTTAATTTGCATATGGGCAGGAGGCACCAGGGATCAAACTCCAGACCTCCAGCACGGCAGGTCGGAGCTCTGCCTGCTGAGCCACGGCAGCCGCCCCCAGTGGTGAATTTTAAACATCATTACTCTTCCAGGAAGATGGCGGAATAGAGTAAGTCGATTTCACCCATGATCCAAGGATCAACTACAAAAATGACAGAAAAACGATCAGGACAGCAATTCCAGGGTATAAGTGACCAATGAGGCTCTTTCTTCTATACCACATAGGGAGACCCTGGTTGCAAAAGCTGAGGAAATGAGATGCAGAAAAATGAAGACCACTGAGCTACTGCAAAGAGCGTAAGGCGCCCCTTTCAAAACGGAGGCCTGGAGCCCTTAGAAGTACAGACAGGGAGGCAGGGACTAGGAAGTAAGTAAAGTTACATGTGCCCCACCCAAGCATGCCACCCCCAACCCTGTGACCTGCAACCCCCCATGACCCACCCACCTGAGCCCCACCCCTAACTACCTCACCCATGCATTCCCGCTACAATCCTCTGCCCTGCCCACCCATTCCTCCCAGGTAAGCAAATACTTTGGCCCTGAATATCCCCTCCCAGAGACCCAGGAACCCACGCCCAGCCCCCAACCCCAACTCCCCTCCCTGCCCCCTGTAGGCACTCACCCAAGCAACTATGCCACACCGGCCCCCACTCAACACAGTCAGGCAACCCCACTCCACCCGAGGTCTGCACAGCGCAAACTCCCACTGTACCCTGAAGCTCTGCGAAAGCGCTCACCCATGCATCTGGGCCACACCAGCCCCCAGCCAATGCAGCATTCAACCTCACTCCACTCCCACTCTGAGCTGTATGCACGTGCACATCAGTGCCCAATCACCCAAGGCACATGCACGCGCATACCAGTGTACTGCCCACTCCACCACCCACACATCATTGCCCAGACTCCTCAACTCTTGCACATCGTTCCACTCACACACCGCATGTGCACAACTCTGTCCCTGCCACCCTGCTTCGTGTGCAAGCACACACTTACTCTGCCCCCTGGTACATGAATACCCAGGTGGCAGGTACTCGTGCACATCCAGCCCACACAGCCACTGCCCTGCATGGGGGCATGACCCTGCCCCGGCCCCTCCAGAAGCTCCACGCATAAGCACACATGCCCACCCCCTGAACTACTCCCCACAACACCCACAGCCTGCGCCACATCCTTGTGCATGTGACCATTTGCATCCCGGTAACCCTAGACCCCTTCCCCCATGTAAGCACACAAATGTGCTCCACCCACCTTGCGTTCCAACTTCTGTGCCCTGAACCCTGTACCCTGATACCCACGATGCTTGTGCTCCATGTGCCAACCTGCAATCTGTCCACACACCAATCCCAGTGTATCTGCAGAGCCTCTCCGATTTGCCTCCCGCCCTACCCTGCCTCTGTGTCTCCCATGTTCTGTCCTGCTCCTGCACTCTAAGGCACAAAGGAGCTGTAAATTGCCCCCAAGGTCCCTGTACCACCCTCCCACAACCCTGCACCCTGTGGTCCTGGGCACCAGCGCAGTGCTCCCAACCAGCAGCTATCCCTGTGTGGCAACTCATAACCACACCACTTTGCCCAGCCCCACGCCCCACATCCTGCCCCACACTCGTCCCATAAACACAAAACTTTAGACTGCTAAAGGAAAGCAACTTGCTAAGTAACCCTATCAATATAATTACACGTCTCAAAGGCAACTGAAAATCACAAAGTATATGAAGATGCAGACAGATATAACCCAGCCTATAGAAAAAATTAAACAACTGGAGGAAATACAGACTTTGGAACAACTAATCAAAGATGTTTATTTAACACTACTAAATAAAATCAATGGGTTGGTGAGTGATATAAACAAGATCAAGAAGACATTAAAAGAGCATAAAGAAGAATCTGAAAGAATAAGTACAAAATTGGCAGTTATCATAGAGATTAGAGATGCTGTAAACCAAATAAAAAATATCCTGAGACACACAACAGCAGATATGAAGAAAAACTAAGCAAACTAGAGGACAGGACAATTGATTTCGAACACACAAAAGAGCAAATGGCAAAAAAAGAAGAAAATATTGGAACTGGATCTCAGGGAAATGATGGAGAAAACAAAGAGCAAAAATATAAAAATCACCGGTGTTCCAAAAGTGGAGGAGGAGAATAAAGGGCTAGGAAGATTAGCTGAAGATATAATGGGGGAAAATTTCCCAACCCTTATAAAAAACATACATAAGCATTCAAAGAACCCCAACGAACCCCAAATAGGTCTGCTCCAAGACACACATAAACCAGTCTGTTAAATACTGAAGAGAACTAGAATATCCTGAAAGAGACGAGAAAAACAAGCTACTACATATAAGGCAAACCATATAAGACTGAGTTTGGAATACTGAACTGGCACTATGGAGGTAAGAAGTTAATGGTATGATATATTTAAGATCCTGAAAGAGAACAACTTCTGGTCAAGAATTCTGTATCCGGACAAACTGTACTTTAAACTGTGCTAGGGTACAAAACAGGTCTTGATAAATTTTAAAAGACTGAAATTATTCAAAGCACTTTCTCTGATCACCATGGAATAAAGCTGGAAATCAATAACCACCAAAGAACCAGAACTTTCACAAATACATGGAGATTAAATAATGCACTCTTAAACAACCAGTGGGTCAAAGAAGAAATTGCTAGAGATATTGGTAACTATCTGGAGACGAATGAAAATGAGAATATGACATAGCAGAACTTATGAACTGCAGCAAAGGCAGTGCTGAGAGGCAAATGTATTGCCCTAATGCTTATATTAAAAAAGAAGAAAGAGCAAAAATCAAGGACTTAACTGCTCACCTGGAGGAACGTGAGAAAGAAGAGCAAACTAACCCCAAAGGAAATAGAAAAAGAGAGGTAAATAAACAAAATCAGAAATGAGAGGGGGGCTGTTACCACAGATCTTGAAGACATCTTCACACAAGCACATTAAAAAACTTCCTACAAATACTTCTTTCTTCACTGCCCAAATTACTCTAGGATATAACAGGGCATCACACTAACCTGAACAAACCAACAAAATCTAACGCCCTATTCCTTTACAATATGACTGTGTGATTGTGAAAACCTTGTGTATGATGCTCCTTTTATCCAGGGTATGGAGAGATGAGTAAAAAAATTAATTAATTACTTAAAGGATAAAAAATAAATAAATAATAGGGGGATAAGAGATAAAATAAATTGGGTAGATGGAAATACTAGTGGTCAATGAGAGGTAGGGCTAAGGGATATGGTATGTTTCAGTTTTTTCTTTTTTCTTATTTCTTTTTCTGGAGTGGTGGAAATGTTCTAAAAAATTATCATGGTGATGACTACACAACTATGTGATGAGATTGTGAGCCACTGATTGTATACCATGCATGGAATTTATGTAAGTGAAGATTTCTCAATAAAAATATTAAAAAAAAAAAAGCTCAGGGCCAGATAAGTCTCACAGAGGAATTTTATCAGACATTCCAAAAATAATTAACACCAATCCTGCTCAAACTTTTCCAAAAAATGGAGGAAAAAGGAACACTACTTAACACATTTTAAGAAGCTAACATCACTATAATACCAAAATGGAGTAATGATGCTGAAAGAAAGAAAAACTACAGGTTAATCTCCCTAATGAGCACAGATGCAAAAATTCTCAACAAAATATTAGCAAATCAAATGCAAGAGCACACTGAAAGAATTATATTCCAGGATCCAGTGGGGTTTATACTAGGAATGCAAAGGTGATTTAACACAGGAAAATTTTCCTGTGTTAAATCACCTAACAATACAACATATTAACAAATCAAAAGGGAAAAATCACATAATCATTTCATGATGCTGAAAAAACATTAGACAAAATTCAATACCCTTTTCTAATAAAAATACTTCAAAAAGTAGGAATCAGAGTAACTTCCTCAATATGATAGGAGGGCATATATGAAAAACTCAGAACCAGCATAGTACTCAATGCTGAGAGACTGAAAGCCTTCCCTCTAAGATCGGGAAAGAGACAAGGATATTCTCTATCACTACTATTATTCCACATGTACTAGAAGTTCTAGCTAGAGCAATCAGGCAGGAAAAAGAAATAAAAGGCATCCAAATTGGAAAGGGAAAAGTAAAACTTTCATTATTTGCAGATGACATGATATTATATTTGGAAAATTGTGAAAAGTCTACAACAAAGTTATTTGAGCTAATAAATTCAGCAAGGTGGCAAGATATAAAATTAATGTGCAAAAATCAGTAATGTTTCTATACACAAGCAATGACCAAACTAAGGAGTCAATTAAGGGAAAAAAATCTATTCAAAATAGCAACTAAAAGTATCTAGGATTGAACTTAACTAGGGATGTAAAGGCCCTGTACACAGAAAATTACATAGCATTGGTAAAAGAAATCGAAGAAGATCTAACTAGATGGAAAGACATTCCCTGCTCATGGATAGGAGGGTTAAATGTACTTAAGACGTCAATTCTACCCTAACTGACATATAGTTTCAACACAGTACCAATCAAAATTCCTACAACTTACTTTGAAGACTTGGAAAAGCTAGTTACCAAATTCATTTGGAAGGGAAGGAGACCCTGAATAGCTAAAAATTAAAAAAAATCCTTAAAAAAAAAAAGTAACACTTCCTGATTTCAAAGCTTATTATAAAGCCACAGTGGTTAAAACAGCATGGTAGTGGCACAAAGACAGAAGTATTGACCAATGGAATCAAATCAAGAGTGTAGAGATGTATCACCAAATTAAGAGCCAACTGATCTTCGACAAGGCCCTCAAATACACTGGGGCAAAGAAGTCTTTCCAATAAGTGGACATGGGAGAACTGGATGTTAATAGTCAAAAGAATGAAAGAGGACCTTTACCTTACACCCTCTACAAAAAACTAACTCGAAGTGGATCAAAGACCTAAATATAGAACCAGTACCATATAACTCCTAGAAGAAAATATAGGGAAACATCTTCAAGACCTAGTATCAGGTGGTACCTTCCTGAACTTTACACGCCAACCACAAGCAACAAAAGAAAAAATAGATAATGGGAACGCCTCAAAATCAAATGCTTTTGTGCCTCAAAAGACCTTGTCAAAAATGTGTAGAGGCACCCAACTCAATGGGAGAAAATACGAAAATCATATATTGAATAAAGGTTTGATACCTTGTATACATAAAGAAATCATACAACTCAACAACAAAAGAACAGACAACCCAATTATAAAATCGGCCAAACATATGAATAAACATTTTCCCAAAGAGTAAACACAGATGGCTAAAAAAGCACAAGAAGAGATGCTCATTTTCATTAGCTACAAGGGAAATGCAAATCAAGACTACAAAGAGATAGCACCTCACAACTTTAAGAATGGCTGCAATTAAACAAACAGGAAACTACACATGTTGGACATGATGTGGAGAAATTGGGGTACTTATGCACTGCTGGTGAGAATGTATAATGGTACAGTCACCATGGAAGACAATTTGGAGGTTCCTTAGGAAACCTTATGACCTAGCAATAGTACTATTCAGTATATACCCAGGAAAGCTGAAAGCAGTGACACAAATAGATATTTGCACACTGATGTCCACAGCAGCATTATTCACAATTGTCAAAAGATGGAAACAATCTATGTGCCTATCAACAGACAGGTGGATTAACAAAATGTGGTATATACATGATAGAATATTATGCAGCAGTAAGAAGAAATGACCTCTTAAAGCATATGACAAGACAGTTGAACTTTGATGACATGATGCTGAGTGAAATAAATCAGGTAGAAAAGGTAGATATTGTATAATTTCGCTTTTATGACCATGGTAATGGTAAAGTCAGAAGCTTGTAATACAGAGTACAGGAGACCTAGAGATACATGGAAGCTAGAGATGAGTGAACAGTTGGCTAATGAGGCTGAACTTAAATGTAAGGGAATAGATAAAAGTGAAGGCAGTTCATTAGTGGGTCTATAAGTAATACTGTCGTATTGAAGGTGAAGATGATGGAAAGGGGTTGTATAGAGTCATGTGTCCCACCAATTAACATTACAAATATAAATAAATTCTTGCATGGACTACTTTAAAGGTATAATTCTTGTACAAAGAACATACAACATCAGGGCATAGGGGAAACCAGCTATTGCATGCTATGTAAATTGTTTAAAAGGAAGACATCAACAGTACCACAACAACACCAGAGGTAAAAAATGGAGGGAGGGACAAGAATTAAGGGTAGGCTTGGATTTTATCTTTAGTGAGGGCATGTTTATGGTTATTTTTCTCTTGGAACAATGAAATTGTCTAAAATCGAGAATGGTGATGGACTGTTGACTTTGGACATTATATATGATGCCCAATGGATGGAGGTGGCTAAAGGATACACTGATCGAGAAGAAGAATGGCAAACAGTGGTGTATTATATACATATGATCAAATATTGTGCTGCCACAGAAAGGAACAAAGTTGTGAGGCATGCAATATTGTGAATGAACTTGTGGGACATTTTGTGAGGCAAAATAAGCCAGAAACAAAAGGGCAAATACTGCATGGTATCATTTAGAAAATACTTATAAGAAAATTGGGGCCTAGATTTTAAGCTGTTGTAACAATCACATTTAGTCCAGAATGGTAATTGTTATCTCTAGATTTTGAAGTGCTGTGTTATATATGAATAACCTGGTATTTAGAGATAAGAATGAAGGCATTCAAGTCAGGATTAAGGTAATTCAGAATACAGGGGTAAGGAAGACATTGCCTGTATTTTAGAATTTCACCTTCTCTGTGAGAACAAAGGAAGAAAAGGTTATTTTGTCCAGAACCTAAATTTTCTATGGCATACAGTCTAGCTCAACCTATTGGTACAAATCATTTAAATAACCCAAATACAGGGAGCCCAGAACAGGAGTGAAGTAATTCTGTATGGCTTGGTGTAATGCCTGGATACATCCCAGAGTATGTGAAGCTGATAATCAAAAAGTCCTGGCAAAGTCCCTTGAGGAATGAGAAAAAAAATATGGAACTATTAAACTTTGCCACTGGGAAAACCCGATAGTGTATCAAACATTAGGGACTCCCAAGTCAATAGGCCAAGATGTTGATCTTGAGGCTTGCTCTTGTGAAGCTTATTTATGTATCAGAGAAATTTAGCCTACTTATAGGTATGCCTAAGAGCTACTTCCAGAAGACCTCTTTTGTTCCTCAGATGTGGCCTCACTCTCTCTAAGCTCAACTTTGCAAGTGAAATCATGGCCCTCCCCCTCCATGGGACATGACATGCAGGGGTGAAAGTCTCCCTGGTAGTGTGAGAGATGACTCCCAAGGATGCATTTGGCCCTGGCACGGTGGGATCAACAATGCCATCCTAACAAAAAGGGGGAAAAGAAGTGTAACAAATAAAGTATCAGAGGCTGAAGAGAGTTCAAATAGAGCCAAGAGGCTACTCTGGAGGTCACTTTTATGCAAGAGGCAGTTAAACACTGCTACCTATCATAATTTGCCAAACCCAACCAAAATCATTCCAGTCAATTCTAAAGAACACCTATAGCAACATATAAGATTCTACAAAGGTTCCATGCACTAGGGAAATCTACAACCTCCAGATGGGCCCCTAGATGAGATAAGTCCAGAAACCTAGAGAGGCCAGCTTCTCCAGAACATCAACTAGTTCCATCTCCCTACCCCATATTACTGGCAGCCCTTTCCAACATGAAAAAGTTAGAATGGGCATAGCTAAATAACCCCTAAAGACTGGGAGAAATATCAAAGGTGATGGTGGTGTTATACAGAGAAGGTAGGGTTTAACAAACAAGAATGAGTGCTGAATCATTAAAGTACTATTTCTTTTCGTTTCCAGTATCTTAGAGCAGCTAGAAGTAAAAACCTAAAACTGTGGAATTGTAACCCATACCAAACTCTGAAATCTGTTCTACAACTAATTGTTGTGTTGTGCTTTGAAATTGTGTTTAGTATATATGTTATTATTCACAAAAAAGAAAAAAAAGTTAATTGTGATGATGAATGCACAGCTATATGATAATACCTTGAACCACTGACTGTACACTTTGGATGATTACATGGTCTGTTAATATGTGAATATATAATATATATCAATAAAATTGCATTAAATAAAAACACCATTACTCACTGAGGTATGATTAGTAACAGAAATCTTCTTGTGCCAAGAAGCAAGAAAATAAAGACTAATGGGGTCATGTCAAAGAACCATAGGAGCCGCTTGAAGGAGCTCCCACTTAGCCAAAGATGAAACAATCTGGTATCAAAGAGAAAAACCACTGAAATTATTTAAATTATGATGAATATATAAAAAACATGAAGTCCAAAATGCTTTTCTTTTCTAAAAAGAAAGAAAACTGGATATCAACATATTACTCTGAAAAGTGATCATTAAAAATAAAGAATTGGGTGGGCCACGGTGGCTCAGCAGGTAAGACCGCTTGCCTGCTGTGCTCGAGTACCCGGGTTCGATTCCTGGTGCCTGCCTATGTAAAAATTAATTGATTAATTAATTAATTAATAATAAAGAATTAAGTATCCTGTATCCTGCTTTTCCAATAGAACTGTATTTCAGTATGACTGAAAAACTAAGGGATGAAAGAAAATTCTATTAAGAAAAATAAATGCAAAAGGGGTGATATAATTAGAAAAACATAATTTTGATGTTTCTAATAAAATAGTTCATTCTAGCAGTACTTTTAGATATTAAAGCCATTAGGTAAAAGTTTGATGGGAAACTTTGTAGTTCAGGGATCAGACTGTCACCACCAGATATTATTTGCCTACTGAAGTGATTCAATACAAAGTATATGGTGCCACATGTAGCACTCTTAAAAACAATAAACTGATCCAAAATCTAAACAAGGCTTTTCAACTCCCAATTAATAGAAAGCATGTCAAATAGAGGAATTAGTTAAATGCCACCAGAAAGACATAATTAGACATATCCAAAATATGGTACCCTCTTCAGGAGAAATGAACTGGTTTTCTAACAAATCAGTGGCAAAAAAGAAAAGCAGCACATGATGGGAACACTGTGTTTGATGAAAAGATTTTTAAAGGGACATAACAACAACTACAATGAATGGTTGGATCCTAATTCAAACAAACCAAACATAAAAAGGAATTTGTTAGACAAAGAATGAAAATTGATTATGGACTGAGTATTAGATGTTATGAAGGAATTACTACATTAGATGTTATGAAGGAATTACTAATAATTGTTAGGTAAAATAATGGCATTGTGATTAGAAGAGAACATATCTGTGCAGTAAGGCTCTAGAATGTCCCCAAAGATCCCCAACTCTTGGTATTCATACCCATGTATAATCCCATCCCCTTAGTCTGGGCTGGTCTACTGGGTTCTTTCTAACCAAAATAATGACAGGATGCCGCTTCCAAAGCTAAGCTACAAAAGTCTGTTATTCGGAATGATCATATGTTAAGAAGGTTTGTTTGTTTGTTGTTACATATATATTTTTTAATTAAAATAAAAAATAAATTTAAAAAAAGTCTGTTATTTCCATCTTGCTAAGTAAGAGACTCTTGTTGGCTTTGATAAGCATAATACCATGTTGGAGAGGCCCATATGGCAAGGAACTCAGGTCAAAAGCATGCAAGAAATTGAATCCTGTCAACAACCACATGAGCTTAGAAGTGTATCTTTTCCCTCTTTAGCTTTCAGATAAAGATCCCAGCCCTGTCTAACAGCTTGACTGAAGCCTATGAGATACCCGAAAAACAAGATCTAGCCAAGCTGAACTCCTGACCCTCAGAAAGTGTGAGATAAAAAATGCATTTTGTTTTCAGCCAATAAGTTTGTGGTAATTCGTTATGGAACAACAAAAAACTAACAGTGTTTTCTTTTGACCCATACTGAAGTATTTAGGAATGAAATGACAACTCATACTTGCTTTAAAGTGCATGAGAAGAAAAAAAAAGATGGAGGTGCAAAAAGATGAAAAGAACAGGTCAAATGCAGAACTTTGTTGAATCTGGGAAGATTAAGAACATTAGAACTCATTTTCCTCTACTGCTGAGTATGCTTGAAAAATGTTCATCAAAAGGTTTTTTGAAAAAATGAATGGGTGAAGTAGTAGTAACAAATACACACAATTTTGAGTGGTTAGCTGTACAGGGAAGCAGCTAAATAAGGATGTGAGGTCAAGGGGGAGTTTTTTTAAAAGTCGGCCTGATAGGCAATGACTGGGACACGGGGAGGGGGACACAGGATCCTGGTTGATAATAGAAAAGATATAACTGAAGGAACAAAATCAGAACAGGATACGAAGTATAAATGGAGGAAATAATTTATCTAAAACAATCTCTTCTATTTTAACAGGGATATAGATGGAAAAAATGAAATGCAAATAAATTTCATAATGCTTAAGTGAACATGGACATATAATAATGGTATCACTTTCACTGACAAAAAATTTATATTAAGTGTAAATGAAATCTAAACTCATTTCATGCTGTTGATATGCTCTAATCACAAAGAGAACATGATTGGATTTACAAAGATGTGGATTCTAAACTCTCAGCTACAATGCTTACTTTATAAATGACCTTGATTAAACTATTACACTCTTATGTGTCTCAATTTCTAAAACTGTAAATTAATACCCACACCTAGAAAATTTGCTGCTGAGAATTATATTAAATGATATAATATCAATGGCCCAATACAGCCTAGCACATGGTAGGCCACCACAGTTGAATCTGCTGCTTACCACAACCCAGAGTAAAATTCAAATTTGCTTATTATTATCAAGCACTTGAAAATGTTTAAGACTGGAACAAATACCTCTAAGGACTCAAAAAGCACTTGGGAAACACATACATATGTATACACTCCACACAATGTAATGCAGCAACCACTGGGAAAAGAGAGGGCAACAAAATAACAAACATCTTATGTAGAAAAATGTTAAGATAGGAAACCCTGGCTAGCTAAAAATCAAACTAGAAAGCTAATTTACATGTTATCTTCAAAGTTCAAAAATCTAGAAACATCAGGTGAGACATTCATATGAAAATAATCCTCATTTGCTGAATATCTCAGATGGCTTGAATCATCAATTTTTTCAGAAATTAAACAACTAGCCCTTCAGAATATATCCCAAAATAATAACTTTTACACCTTTCTACTTAAAATAAAGATTATTAATTTTGTACATGATCTGGGAAAGGTTTATTGCTGCTCTAATATACACATCTTCAAACTTCAGACAAAATAACAATATATCTACAGAGGGATGAGAAAGACTTAAGAGACCAAACTGTTTCCAGGCAACCTCAAAGCCTTCATTTACATGTAATTAATTTTACTTAAACAATCACTATCATTTCCTTATTAAACCAAGTTCTCAAAATATCTTTCCTGGGCAACAATTTGAATTACTATATATTACAATTTGAATTATTGTATGAAATTGAGTTACTATATGGGGGAAAGGGTATATTTAATACATCTACTGTGAGAAGGTCACACTGAATATTCATCGATTCAGGGTACTTCCTTGCTCATCAAGAAGATGATATTTAATTCATTTCTATATTCCCAATACCAAAATTGTGACATTCCAGAGGTGCTCACTAAAAAATCTGTGAATGAAAGAGCAAACAAATAAGTAAAAAGGCATTCAATTCTGCCTTCAAAAAATAATCCAATACAAATAAAGGGAATTTTACAATAAGGAAGATATCATAGTTTCAGGTATAGCAAGAAAAAAGGAAAGATAATTCCTTAGTAAGAAATAAAAACTAGTTAAAAGAGAAAAACACATCAACATTTGACTCAAATGAAGAAAAATAGAAAACATGATTTAAAAACACAATATAAACTCGTCAACATATGCAACATATGCAAACAACATTTATTATTATTATTATTATTATACCATGCCAAAATAACTCAAGCAACTAAATCCCTCATTTTGTATGAGAAAATAAAAGTTCAAACAAACTAAATGAATGCTCCAAAATCACCAGCTCATTGGCAGCAGAACAGAGAGTCTCTTCACTATACTGCCACAATTCTTACTTGTTTTCCTTTTCATGGGATCTAACTTTTCTATTAAACTAAATGCAGTAGTTTAAATTGTACTAATGGGATAGGTCAAACCAATATTAATTAATTCATCCAAAATCTACTTAATTTGTAAGAACTCTACCAGCAACAGGTTATCTTTAACCATGAATCCTAAAGAATAGCATTTTTTCAAATTTTGTTCCTCAAGGATACTACAGAGGACTTACAAACATTTTAAAAACACATTTAACTACTCTTAAAACCATTAAAAAATTTAAAAGTATTATAGCCGAAATTGGTGCAATGACTACCACCTCCATAAAAGGCTATTTAACTTCTTTTGTACTAGTTTGGAAATAAAATGTCTCCTGACTTCTCTGTATCTACAGGAACTGATTAATATGCTTGCAGATATATGCTGATCTTTTAAAAATTCATTTCTACATGTCTGTTCATGTAAAATTTACAAATAAACTCACAACTAAACATATTCAATTAATAGTTGGGTAAACAGAGATACTAGTCTCTCCAAGAACATCAGCCACTTTCATTCTTCTACCCCTTTCTACTATGAAGTTAAAATAGTCATTGCCCAGATATCCCTGAAGATTGAGAGAATAATCAAATGAGAGGGAAGGGTTGTAACTGAGAAATTAGGTTCCACAAATGATTATGACTACTGACTCATTATATAGATACTTCTTTTTAGTTTCTAATGTGTTAGAGTAGCTAAAAGGTAATACCTGAAATTATTCAACTGTAATCCAGTAGCCTTGTCCTTTGACAATGATTGTGTAACTATACAGCTTTTATCATGTGATTGTGTGGTTCTAAAAATCTTGTGACAAACTCCCTTTATCCACACTTTTTGGGCAGATGAGCAATAAAATAAAGACCAAAAAAAAAAAAAATAGGAGAATGGGGGGGAGATAAAGGGTATTAGATGTTTGGGGTATTCTTTTTTATTTATATATTTTTTGGAGTAATGAAAATGTTCTAAAATTGATTGTGCTGATGAATACACAACTATTATTGTGAGTCACTGACTATGTACTTTGGATAGATTATATGGTGTGTGAATATATCTCTAAAATTGCATTAAAAAATAGTTGAGCAAAACTCAGAGTTCGATTTTAATGGTTTCCTCACAGATTAATAAGAAGTATGTCACATGACAAGTTATAATACAGAAATAGATACACATTTGGAATGCTTTTCTGACTTAAAAGTCTATGGAATGCCCCCTATGTGGGACATGACATCCAGGGGTGAAAGTCTCCCTGGCAACGTGAGACATGAATTCCAGGAAGGAGCCTGACCCTGGCACTGTGGGATCGACAATGCCTGCCTGACCAAGTGGGGAAAATAATTGTAAAATAAGGTATGAGTGGCTGGGAGAGTTCAAATAGAACTATTCTGGAGGCTATTCTGGAGGCTACTCTTATGCAAGCTTCAGCTAGATGTTGCTATTTACCATGGTTTGCCAAAACCCAACCAAAACCATTCCTGCCAACCCTAAAGAACACCTAGGGCTCTATCTGAGATTCTACAAAGGTTCCCATGCACTATGATTATGTTCCAGAAACCTACAACCTCCAGATGGGTTCCCAGGACAGATAAATTCTGAAACCCAGTAGGGACTGACTCTCCAGAACATCAATTAGTTCCATCCCCCTACCCCATATTATCAACAGCCACTTCCATCATGAAAAATTTACAATGGGCATAGTTCAAATACCCCTAAAGATTGAGAGAAAAATCAAAGGAGAAGGAAGAGTTATAACAGAGAAGATAGGATTTAACAAATGAGTATGACTGCTGAATCATTATACTTGTATTTTTTTCAGTCTCCAGAGTCTTAGATCAGCTAAGGAAAGGAAAATCCGAAAATTGTGGAACTCTAACCTATACCAAACTTTGAAATCTGTTCTTTAACTACTTGTTACAATGTACTTTGAAATTTACTGCTTTCTTGGATATGTATTTCACAAAAAAAAAAAAGAAAAAATTCTATGGAATGATAGCAGCTTAACGATACAAATTTGAGATCAAGTTTATTATAGGTGATAATCAACTTTCCTCATTCAACTTTCCAAACAACTCACACTTACACATTGAGAGCTTAAGTCTTTCCTTTGTCAGAGTCAGGATGCTCATCAGTCGAAGAAAAGATAGTTCATGCTTTATACCATTTCAATTTTCAAAGCATGGCCATCTTTATATGTCAGCGTCCATTTTGGCAATTTTAAAAATATTCTATTTTTCCCTTTTATAAGAATGAATAGCAAGTGGAAAAAGTTCAACTGAAATAAAAATGGAGTATCAATAGTTGATCCAAAATAGGAAAACTCAATCAGACACCAAGTAAACAAGCATTTTAAATAAAAATGAAATGCTAAGAAAACAGAGATCACATTAAAAACTAAAGTATAGGCATGCCAATTATCCATTTATTGACTCTCAGCTCTAATTACACCTTTTGCCTACTCTGTGAAAATAAATTTGGGTCTTTTAAGTATTTTTCCTTTGCCAGCTGGCTCAATATTCAACTTTGTCAGAAGGGAAGAGAAAGTCATTCCAGGAAGAAAGGGCTTTGCATATAGGTCCTTCCTCCACAGCCACAAATTTGTATCATTCCTCTTTCTCCTTAAACTTCCCCCACAGAATTTTAGCGTAATATAATTTATTTTTATGCTGGAGGATCTTTTATTGGTAAGCCTATCTGGTTTCTCACGGTAGGGGGCAGGGTAGGGAATATAAAGAAAAACTGAACTTTCTGTTTTCTAATTTCTGTGATAACCAGATTCTAAGTATTTAACAAAATTTCTCCTGGATACTATTATCAACATTTTAAGTACACTACTAATCAAAACAACATAAAAAAGTTTTAAACTTTTTTGATGTCTGATTAAATATAAAGTGGTATTAGTAATGATTCTCAAGGCATGGGGAGGTCTTAATTATTTCATATAAATATGAAAGAATATCACTGCTAAAATAAAATGGGATTCAGCATCAATTCTATATTTTCATTTTTAAAGGTGTTAGCACTAAGAACCTTGTTCACATAAATAAATACATGGGAACAGAAGGAATTCCTGTTAGTACTCTCACTTAAATTATTTTTATCTCCTTCTGAATTATATGCCAAAAACTCATAGCAAGCTATCATTAAAATTTTTTTATTTAGATCAACAAGAAAGAAATGGAAACCAACTATTTGCAGGAGGAATTTTTTTCAGTTGTTCACTTTTACAACTCACATTGCCATAGTTTGCAAGCTGCTGAATGCAATATATCAGAAATGGGATGCTTTTTAAAAAGGAGAATTTCTTAAGTTGCAAGCTTACAGTTCCAAGTCCAGGAAAATGTCCTAATTAAGGCAAGGCTATCAGTGTCCAAATTAAAAGCTTCCAGGGAAAGATACCTTAGTTTAAGAAGGCCGATGATGTTCAGGGTTTCTCTCTCAGCTGGAAAGGCACACAGCGACGTCTGCACACGGCGACGTCTGCTAGTTTTCTCTCCAGGAATCTTCTACGGCTTCCCTGAGGCTCTGTTTTGTTAGCTCTGTCGTTTCTTGTGGCTCTGAAGCTTTATCCAAAATGATTCTCTCTTAAAGGACTCCAGTAAGCAACCCTACCTTGAATGGGTGGAGACATCTCTCCATGGAAACCACCTAATCAAAAGTTACTACCCGCAAATGCATGGATCACATCTCCATGGAAACAATCAGAAAGGTCCCACCCAACAATATTGAATGAGGATTAAAGGACATGGCTTTTCTGGGGTACATAATAGCTTCAAACTATAATAACATAAACACCAATATTTATAATTTCCCTTTGTTTGACACCTTGAAGGTTTTTACACTTCATAGGAATGGGTGAGAGGCATGCCTCTTTTGCAGTAAAAAAACGGGAGGTAAAAAAGTACGGTGGAACTGAAGCCTTAAACATACAGAAAAATCACCTGCTGTTTTTTGTTAAAAATACAGATTAACGTAGAATTAAGATCCTTCAAAGGTAAAAGGTGAAGACATTTCAGACAAACAAAAAGTGTGAGAATTCAGCACCAGCAAATCCATGCTAAGAGAATTAATAACGGAAATTCTTCAGAGGAAAAATAATCTCAGATGGAAACATGGAAATGCAAGAAGAAATTAATAACAAAAAGGAAACATCTGAATATTTACTGTACAAAATAATAAAGTCTGTGGGGTTTTAAATAAACATAGAATTTAAATGCATGCCAATGACAACATAGAAGGCAAATGTGCAGTAAGTGGTATTAAATAAAGTATTATAGGGTCCTAGCATTCACTGACTTATGATTTTAAAAAACCTAATGAATACTACACTTTTTACACAACAAGGATATCTGTTAATCTAGGGTAATCACCAAAAGAAAAGTAGAAGAATGTATAACCAACAAGCAAAAAGAAAAGGCAAAATGGAATAATGCTGTTCAAAATACTTAGTTAATCCAAAAGAAGGCAAAAATGGCCAGAAAATACAACAGATAGGACAAATAGAAAGCAAAAATAAAATGGAAGCTATAGCTAACTTACTAGTAACTATATTAAATATTAATGAGCTAAATAGGCCAAAAAAAGGGACTGTCAGAGTGTATTAAAAACAAAAATCTGCATACTGCTTAAAACAAATTGACCTTAAAGATATAGGAAGATTAAAAGTCAAAGGAGGGGAAAAGTTATACCATATATATACATACTAGCCAACATAAAGCGGGTGGAGCTATTTTAAGCTGACTTCAAGGCAAAAGGCAAGAAGCATTTACTAGAGCTAGGAACATGTCATTATAATAAAAGGGCCTGCTGGGGAAGTCACAGACATATGCTAAGCAGTCATCTCCCAGTCCTCACCCATTGCCCCCACCTGCCTGCCTCCTTTCCTACTGGGCACAGATGTTTCTGTCTATTTCTATTCAATAGCCTAAAAGAGATGTTAGTTTTAATGAAAAGGCTCCATCATACCTTGAATCTGTAAACCGGGAATATGCAAACCTAGATGCTCATCTGGTTTGAAAATATTATTATGTATCCTAGAAAAGCCATTTTTTAATTCTGATACAATCTTGTGGGAGCAGTTTTTAAAAAAAAATCCTTATGCAATAATGTAGGTTGGAATCTTTTAATTAGATTATCTCCATGGAGGTGTGGTGTGCCCAACTGTAGGTACTAACTTTTGATTAGATGGGGATGTGACTCCACTCATTCCAGGTGGGTCATGATTAGCTTACTGGAATCCTTTAAAAGAGGAAAACATTTTGGAGACAGACCCAGAAACAACAGTCTAGAGAAACTACAGAAGCCTCAGAGCCAACAGAAGCTTCAGAGCAGAGCTGACATAGAGACACTGGTGTCTGGAGATGCTTAGAGTCCAGCAGACATCACTGTAATATGTTAAGCAAGCCAGAACCTGGAGAGAAGCCAAGAGATGAAAGCCAGCCCTAGACAAGCAAAGTGAGGAAACCCCACAGTGACAGAGGCTGAAAGAAATGGAGCCCAGGAGCCAAGGTCCAGCAGCTGTCAGCAATGTGACTACCCAGCTGACAGATGTGCTTCTGACTCATCAATCTTTCTTGAGTTGAGGTGTCTTTCCCTGGATACCTTAATTGGACATTTTTATAGGCTTAGAACTGTAAACTTGTAGCTTATTAAATTCCCCTGTATAAAAGCCGTTCCATTTCTGGTAGTACATTCCAGCAGCTTTCAAACTAACACAACTAGTAATAGGAGGTAGTTTCTTAAACTTTACACCCAAAGCATAAGCAATGAAAGAAAAAAACAGATAAATGGGAACTCCTCAAAATCAAATGCTTTTGTGCCTCAAAAGACTTTGTCAAAAAGGTGAAGAGGCAGCCAACTCAGTGGAAAATTTCTGGAAATCACATATCAGATAAAGGTTTGATATCCAATATACATTAAGAAATCATACAACTCAACAACAAAGGAACAAACAACCCAATTATAAAATGGGCTAAAGAGCATATGAAGAGATATTCATTTTCATTAGTTATAAAGGAAATGTATATCAAGACTACAATGAGATACCACCTCACACCTATAAGAGTGGCTGCTATTAAACAAACAGGAAACTACAAATGTTGGAGAGGATGTGGAGAAATTGAGACACTTAGCACTGCTGATGGGAATGTATAACAGTACTCAGGAACTCCTGAGAAAACTAAATATTAAGTTACCCGACAATCCAGCAAGACCACTACTTAGTATATACCCAGAAGAGCTGGAAGCAGTGACACAGATGGACATTCGCACACCAATGTCCACAGCAGCATTCTCACAATTGACAAAAGATGGAATCCAAGAACCCTTCAACAGATGAGTGGATAAACAAACTGTGGTATATACATATGATGGAATATTATACAACTGTAAGATGAAATGACGTCCTGAAGCATATGAGAAGATGGATGAACCTTGAGGACATAATACTGACTGAAATAAGCCAGATACAA
Source organism: Myrmecophaga tridactyla (assembly GCA_004026745.1). NCBI lineage: Eukaryota > Metazoa > Chordata > Mammalia > Pilosa > Myrmecophagidae > Myrmecophaga > Myrmecophaga tridactyla. Next base: position 932 of record PVIY010022813.1, on the reverse strand, counting down.
AATGGATAGATATTATATGATTTTGCTTTTATAACCCTGTCTGTTAAACTCAGAGGCTTGTAATTCAGAGTACAGGGGACCTAGAGGTACACAAAAGCTAGAGATGGGAAAATGGTTAGCTAAGAGGTTGAATTAAACGTGAGGGAATAGATAAAAGTGAAGGCAGTTCATTAGTGGGTCTATAAGTAATACTGCCATATTAAATGTAAATTTGATTGAAAGGGTTTGTACAGAACCATGTATTACCCACCAATTAACACTACAAATATAAGTCCTTGCATGAACTACTTCAAAGGTATGAATCTTGTACAAAGAGTTTATATATCGGGTTATAGAGAGAAAACCATTACATGCTATGGGCTATGTTTAACAGGAAGACATCAACAGTATCACAGCAATATGAGGGATAAATAATGGGGGTGGGGGGGAGGACAGCAGTTAAGGGGAAGTTTGGATTTTCTATGTGGTGAGGGTGTGTTAATCAGTTATTTTTCTCTTTGGAGCAATGAAACGTATCTAAAACTGAGAGTGCTGATGATTATACCCCTAAGTGAGGATAATGAGAGACATGGACTGTTGATTTTGGACATTATACATGATGCCCAATGGAAGGAGGTGGCTGAAGGATACTGTCATGGTTAGGGACATGTGTCAACTTGGCCAAGTTGTGGTACCTGTTTATCTGATTGGGCAAGCGCTGGCCTGTCTGTTGCAATGAGGACATTTCATAAATTTAGGTCATGATCATGTCAGCTGCATCCACAGCTGATTCCATTTGTAATCAGCCAAAGGGGAGTGTCTTCTGCAATTAGTGATGCTAAATCTAATCATGGGAAGCCTTTTAAGGAGAACTCAGAGGAGACAGGTTCCATTCCTGCTTCGGCTGGTGAGCCTCTCCTGTGGAGTTCATCCAGACCCTCCATCGGAGTCGT